>PNEQ01001159.1:24106-35361 GCA_003012365.1 Medauroidea extradentata | reverse complement strand
CTTATGTGGTAGGCCGGGCACACTACCGTCAGGCGACCCCTCTCACACATCAACATTATTATAACTAGCAACCACGAAACCTCCCGGGATACTATTAGGCCTATGCTGACGCCGGTACTAGCAAAAAAAAAGATTCTACAATCAAAGTTAGTAACCAAATTTGGAAATTAATAGGGTAGGTAGGCCAAGTACCTTACACTAAAAGCATTAATCTATAACTGTAGGTTTCTCGAAGCCAATTTGCGAAAATTAAACAATAGCAATCCTAGTCAATAGTTTTAGCCAACATTTTAACCAAAATTGTTTCCAGTGTTACGAACTACTAAGGACCAATCTCTGACGCTGGAACCTCGGGCATTTAATTGCGGTGCAAGAGATCACGCGTAATGAATGAATAATTCTGGATAAATATTTACTTATAAAGTTGGCAAATACTATTATCTAGGAATGTCATTGAGTATTTTATCCATATTGGCTTTGAAATAAGTGTAAGATTCAATTGATATTTTCAGCGTTTATTTATCTACAACACACTCTCGATAAATGATCTGTAATTTCAATCATAAAAAACTAGGGTGTATAGAAATTTATTTTCTTAAGGATAATTCATATACCATAGAGATATTGTAAATGTCATTATACACAATCAAATATTGACTTTATGATATTGGTTGCATCTCGGCTGTGTGTGTCTGTACGTAGGCCTACACCTGTCATTCAGTAATGGGGAAAAAATTATGGGGAGGAGTGGGGTCCTTGTGCCATTGGTACAGTAATGAGGTGTTGGTGTATATTTGTTACATTCATAAGAGTACTGTGGCGGCACACAGTCACCAGCTGCAGGTGTGCAGTACAGCACGACCAGCCTCCGGCGATGCCAGCAGATAAAGACAACATCCAATAGTGTAGGCGAGTGCGGGATAGCAGGTAGTTCTACGGCCTGCGGCTTCAGACCCCAGGCAACCATGCCGGACATGGGGGCATTCCAAACCTCCCAGAGTGCCGGGGAGAAGGGACAGAGGAGTCAGTCAGTCGCGACCCGCCGTACTGGACGCACTAAGTTGTAAAATATAGAAGTGTGTATAGTGCCATATGCTATAAAATAAAGTGTGCACTTCTCACGTATATGGTGTTTCCCTTCTTGCCTAGTTTGCCTGCATGTAGTATACAGTACCTACTACAAGTACATTTTCTATATAACTAGGCATACCGTACTTAATTTTCATTGAAGCAGAAAGAAATCTTCCGAGATGTTTTAGAAAATAATATAAAAACTTATACTTTGAATAGCAAAACTTTCTTAAAATGTAAAACTACATATTAAGACCAGAAGTAAACAATTCCAAAGAACATTTCAAAACATTTAATGGTATTCTCTACTATTAAAGTAAATAAATTAAGGGCAGCGTGATGCACTAGTACTTAATAACTTGATTGCTATTTGCAATAAGTCACATCAGGATGAGTAGGCCTACATAATATAAAATTTGGTCTGTGCCAATGATTTCCTTCAGAGTCCTGCTATTACCTCACATTTTTCATTCATTTGTTGCCCCAACAAGCCGTACGGTTATATTCAAAAAAAACTTTCTGGATAGGAGGCATTTACCCCACCTCAAATTCCCATCCACTGCATGTTAACCAGCCATTAGACATAAATCTAACTAACACAGGCAATTAAAGTACACAAAATAAATAACGGGTAATGCAGTTGCCAATATTACTCCAGAACTATGACAATTTTCAATGCATACTGGCTGACCAATATCTTAGATGAAACTTTGAGATAGAGAGAAGAAACATGCACATACATATTACCTCTAACATGGGATGGGCATGTAAACCCAATTCAAGCAGGGAAAGGAATATTTCGCGAGTTCAATTAACTGCGTGCTAGAATCCACTATCATGTGTATACTCAAGCCCCGACCATTGGTCCATTACCTGCTCCTCACTGTAACAGCAATCAATGAATATATGCTGCTTGAGTATGCATAGGACAGTGGAGTCTAACGTGCAGTTCATTGAACTCACAAATAATTCCTTTCCCTATCAATAAGTAAGTTACATATTCCACAATGCAATTTGTCTGGTAAATGGCAAGGTAAGTGGGATATACATCTTGTCGACAAAAAAATCATTAGAGACTGTGTGGCACAAGTTGTCATGACAGGAACTGGGAGAAGAATTCCCCATGGCCTTCGTTAAGGAATCATCCTAACATTTGCCTTCGAGAAACTATGGGAAACCAAAATCAGGATGAAGCCAGGGATCCCCCCCCCCCCCAGGTCTCCATCCACCAAGAGTCACACAGAATGTGAGTCTGGTAAATCGGAAGCTATTTAAAGTGCAATAAGCACATAAACATTCACTGTAACTACCTTCAGAAGAGTTAAATACAAAACCATTGACACAATCAATTGTCATGTGCTACTTTAATATGAGTTAACAAATCACTTTGTCAACTTTCACATCACACACTGAACACTGAATAGAGCCATGTACCTGGCTCTACATTCTGCACTTTTCTTACATGTTGGTATAAACATTTCTTATGTTCATAGTTTTATCACACGTCGCATGAAAACATATTAAACAAAAAAAAATTTACTTCAAGAGAAAATAATTAATACCGTAATACGGCATCAGAAATGTCGAAACATTAAATTTAATTATGCCGACAGAGTTGTATAAAATATCAAAAACTAAATTTACCAGACGAACATCCACATCAACAGTTTTCAGATTTTTACGGGCTACTTAAAGAAAAATTAAAAAATGGATGGCAGGAAAAATAATGTTGCACTGCAGTTCATTTAATTCCACTATTCCAGTCATTCCAGTGTAGAGCAAGGCGAGCCCGGCACAGTCCGTTTCCAAGCGTTATAACGGACGCGCATGTGCAGTCGTCGCGTCCAGTGTCTGTCTCGAGACGCTCGTCGTCCACAGAGAGCGTATGGCCCAGCGAGGGCTCTCGTACTGCACAACCTAGCCATGACTGCGTGATAGGTGACAAGAACCTCTCACCTAAAATGGAACCGTGGGCACTCATGCCCGTCCTTCGGGAAACTTAGGTTACTTCCCCTAAGTTAAGCATAGCTAAGCTTAATTTAAGTTTATCTTTTACAGCTAGGTCACGATCCCTCCCTGCTCGACTTTAATTTTCGCCTTCTAACACAACTAATAAAGCATGTTATACATAGCATGAATTCTATCTTTTCTTCCTAGCATGGAGAACCCACCTCGCATGTCTATCGTCTTGGGTTTCCTCCTGCGACCTCGCGGGTTTACCATGACTCTCTACAAGATTAGCTCCCAGTTAAATCTGAGGGAAGCGCCAGGCCACAAACGCTGGCTTGGTGCTTCATAACCACACAGTAGGCCATTCGAGCCATGTTCCTCCCTAACCCAAGCTGCATGCAGTAGTTAGAGCGTATAGGCCGCAGGCCTGGCACGCTGCTACCCCTCCCGCTCCCTCCTAATTCCTAGTAGTTAGACACTAACCTAAGGTGCGCTCCTTCTGGGCCACCAAAAAAAAACATAAATTATTAACGAAAATTATTCTCTTTGTCAGACAAGTCACTTGATCTGATACAGCAAAGAGGATGTACTCTGAGTGTGATACTGTAAGATTGTTTTCTTTTACTCTCGAAGGAATGCAATATATAAATAAATACCTGTTTCAGTTATGTTTTGAAAATGTGTAATAAATTACCCTCCTAGTTGTAACATTGTGCCTTTCTTACCAACTGGTTTTTTTTTATTTTCACATTACACATGCTTTATTTAAGAGTGATTCTGTTGGGATTCTAATAATTTCATGAAATGGGAGTGATAAACTTATAGTTTTACGTCTTTCGTGAGACACTTGTTTGATATTTTAACAATATGTTTGCTGTCTACACGTATCACACCTACCTCAGTGAACAGTGAACTTCCAAACCATCTAGTTTAATTTATTGTAGGGTCCTTGAACAAATGAACATTAGCTCTGAATTATTTATAAATATATGATAACGATTTACGACTCAATAAACAACCATAGCCATACATGTATTAGGCAATGCACTCACAAATACCATGTCACACGAGTAACAAATCTTATGTGGAATTTAAAATAATATTTACTTAAAATTACAATAACGAACACTTTGCTTTAACAACACTTCAGAACAAATGTAGGTACTTCTTATCATACACTCTTGTACATGTACGAGCGAGCAGCACACAATTTGAGGTTACAAGAAACATCTGTAAAGCGTTAGTTTTGGCACAATACAGGGATGTTAGATGGTAACTTCAAAATCCTGGTACTAACACCATAAAAAAGCTGGTACTTTCAACGAAAACCTGATACAGGTAAAAAAAAAAATTGTGAATGCTTACAGGCATGAAAAAGACGACATTCTAAAACAAGTCTTAAGTACTTTAAGAGAAAGGTTTAAAGAATGCTCTTAGTTAACAGAAAATCATAGGTTCACATCCACCACAAATTAACACAAGTATGTGTTGCCAACGCCCAACAGGCAACAGTTTGCAATATTCTGCAATAACTATATGCACAAATTCATGCTCACAATTCAGAAGTTGTGTTGTGCCAAAAATATATTCTTTGTGTAGGAAGGTTTTGCTGAAAATACTGTTTAGTGATGCATTTTAATACAATATGCAAAATTCTGAAATCCTGGTACTTTGGCGTACCAGGATGAAAGTATCCTGGTACATGGTACAGCACCCTGAAAACTGGTACGTGTACACCTCAGTCAAGTTCGTAGTCATGGACAGCAACAGCAATACAGGAACAAGATGGTGCCGTACTAAGTGACAATCATAAGTACTATGCCAACTAAAAACATATCATTAAATTCGTTGATAACAACATTTTTTAACACATTCACAAGAAAGTACTTTATAAAATCAATCAATGCATAGAAAAACAGAATAAGACTCAATACAAAAATATCAAAAAAGTGCAAAGTTGTGATAATCTACCTTGCAACCAAACAGCACAAGACTCGAACCAAGGAATGACCACATATCACACATACGTCAAATTAAAGCGACAACCTTCCCCTGCAACACTATGTATCCAGAATAGAGCTCCCGATAGAAATTATTTTCGGAGACTGGTCAGCAAAAAAGTAGGCGTGTTCCTCGGCTATACTTATTAAAGACAGTACGCGCGTTTTCTGAGTTACATCTAGATACATTTTTATCTTGATTCTAGAAACTCAATGAAACAATATTATTAATTTGAATTTATTTCAACTTTAATGTGCAAGTATTTAATTTTTTTAAATTTCAATATATATTTTATGTCTTCAAAAATTAAGATTTGTCGAATTATGTGAAAATATTCAAAACCCGGTAGGACTCGAACCAAGGATTGACCACACATCACACATACGTCAGATTAAAGCGACAACCTTCCCCTACAACACTATTTATTCAGAATTGAGCTCCCGGTCTAAACATTTTTTTATGACTTAATAGCAAAATTGTCGGCGGGCAACTCGCCTATAGTTATTCAAGGCAGTGCGCACGAATACTGAGTTACATATTTTATCTCGCAACTAAAAATAAAATGTAACAATATTAATATTAATTAAACGGAATATGTTTCAACTTCAATTTGAAGGTATTAAATTTTGTTTGCAAAAATCGCAATATATATTTTAGGGCTTCATAATAATCTACATTTTTTTAATTATATGAAAATATTCAAAACACTGTAGGTCTCGAACCAAAAATTGACCCTACATCACACATACGTCAAATTAAAGGGACAACCTTCCCCTACAATACTGTACATTCAGAATTGAGCTCTCGGTCGAAATTTTTTGTGGAGACCAAATAGCAAAAATGTTGGCGTGCATCTCGCCTATAGTTATTCAAGGCAGTGCGTGCAAATTCAGAGTTACGTCTAGATATTATTATATGCAGCAACAAGAAATGTTATGATAAAATCTTAACATTATATAAATTAATATGTTTCAACTTCCATTTGCCAGTATTACATACTTTTTTAAAAAATCGGAATATGTATTTAAGGGCTACAGAAAGTCCCGAATTTCCGTATTTTATGAAAATATTCAAAACGATGTAGGTCTCGAACCAAGGATTGACCCAACAACACACATACATCATATTAAAGTGACAACCTTCCCCTACAACGCTATTAGTTCTGAATTGAGCTATATCTTTATATCTTTTACACTCGCTATTGGGCTAAAGCCCGGTGGTGATCAGACTACTCCCCATCCTCATAGCATCAATCCTCCAGACCCCTCCTAAACCTTCCAACCTCCTTCACAGCCACAAAATCTTCCTGCAGTGCATTCCACTCCGTCACTAGCATTGACTGTCAACCCCTATCCGTTCTTCACACCCTCTAAATTTTCTGCTTTTTCTGCATTTTCCCTTAGTTTGCATGCCAAACTGCCCCATCTTCCCTCCCCATTTATCACCCTAGGCCTAAAGTTCCTTTCCTCCTCACCAGACTGACCCTGCCTCTTCCATTTATTGATCACCCACCTCACTGCCCTTCTCTAGCTCCTGTACCTCTACGTACTCCGTGGCAGCATATTCCAATACTAGACAGACTATTGTGCAATACGTCTTTCCCATCAGCTCATCACTAACCCCCCTTAACACCCTCCTGAGCAGTCCTAAAGCACTTCTTAACCACTCTGTCCACCTTATATCAGCCTATACAACCACCGCTAGATACTGATATATTCTGTGGCTACCTCTACCCATCTCATCTGTATACCTCTCTACTCACCATTCTCTTCCTAGTAAACCTCACCAACTTGGTTTTACACACATTAACCTTCATTCTGTTCTCCTCCAAGACCACCTATCAATATCCTCCTGCAAGTTGTTTCCACTGCCCACCTCTGTATATAGTACACAGTCATCTGCAAACAGTCTTATTTCATCTACAATCCTGGTAGATAGCAGAGGGTCCCCTGAAAAAGTCCTCAATCCAGTCAACCACCCACTTGTCATCCAGCAGTAATGACACTTTTCTCAACAAGATTCCTAGGGGAACTTTGTCAAAGGACTTCTCGAATTCTATGAAGCAGGCATACACCTGCTTCTCCTCATCAACTGCCTGAACCAGATCCTTTAACAAACCTGCTAACTGTTTACATCCTCAACTGTTTTTTAGTTCTCAATGTGCTCCATTTCAGTTCCTTCATCATTACAGATAGTGTACAGTACCTTCTTCTTCTCTACCCTGCCCCTGCGTACTCTACCACATACCATTCAATATTTTGCTGAGCTTCTTTGCCCCTACACTTCCACGTACAGATCACACTCTGCTGCCACATGTTCAAACATTGGCTGTACCATAATGCAGTACCGTAAAACTGGGTGAATAGGAAAAAGATTAAAAACCAGCTCCTAGCTTACACTTTTTTCTCAAATAAAATTTTGCTACATTTTAAGTTCTCTTCATGACCTAACATTTTTCTCTGAAGTTGTTTCTATTCACCCTATTTACAGTATAATTTTCCTTTATCTCACAGTTCAGTGCCCACTTTGCAGCACAACCGTAGGTTCATATATTGTCTGTTCACTGTTACCAACTCAACCAGTCAAATCCAATACATCAAATACTTCCAAAGAATATACTGTTTACCCTACTCAGTTTTTCACCGCACATACTATCATTCTCTACAAAGCTGCAAAAATATAAGTTCTTAAATAACTTTTCAACTACGTGTATTGAAGGTACAAAGTTGAAACTCTGAAATCTGCAACAAATTGTAATCGTTAAAAAAATTAGCCAACATTGATTTCAAGTTTTCAATTTTCCCTTGGAGCAGTAATGCACTTACCTGTTATTTTGTGACTGTCACAAACGGAAAAAATTACCATACCTACACATACCAGATAGATAGTTGTACTCACAAGATGTGTGCAGTAATACTAGGTACTGTATGTGTTCCAGTGAGCGTCAACTAGGAAACAACATTTATATGAGAAGAACGTTACAGTGGACCACTGAATGCATCAATGAAATTAATGATTTCAACAGTATTTTATTTTTTTTAATTTGTAGGCATTAAATTGCGTGTTAGAATTATTGATCTGAATGGTTTGAAAATGAGTTAAATTTATTTTAATCATTTTAAAAAATGCGCACATAGCCCATAAACAGTTTACATTGTAATTCAAACTGAAGGATAACAGAACCTATTTCATAACACAGTAGCACAAGCATCACATGTGAGCAAGAATACATATGCCTCATAAATCTAGGTCTGTCTTTTGACGGCTGCACTACACACTTGGCAATGATGCTTGTTAGATAGCTGAATGTGCATATTTAAATTATTTTGGATACTACTTTCATTGGAACACTGCAATTATTTACATTTGCACACCTATACAAAGTGTGTGCCAGTTACACATTTCCTAAGGATACAGTAATAACCCCAAGTTCAGACACACAAATTTGAATTAAATTTTTTTTTGCATTTTTTACTATTAACGTATCGTAACTGTGATGAGGCAGCTTTCAGTAACAACCACATAAGAAAATTTATTGAAACCCAGTTTTTTTTTCTAAAACTCTTTAGAACATAAATTGGCAGTGTAATGGGATGAACAGTGTTAAATTTCTAAGATCTTATAGTGTCAGAAGAATTCACATTTCTGACCTTTTGGATTGGTGGAAACCAGATGAGAAAGCTTGTCTTGGAAAAACAGCACACAATACCTATACAGTATTAGATTATCTGTTTACTGTAAATTTTTGAAGAAGACAGACACACACCAACAACAGTAACTTACTGACATTTTTCCTGAACACAAAACGAAAAACAACCTTGGAGCTGCAGCTCTTGCCTTGAAAACAGTGGTTCAGTGTTTCTCGGTTCCACAACGTAGGCCTACTTGGATGAACAATAATGTCACATGGTTTTTCTTCTCAAAAAAATAACACATTAATTTCACAATCGAGGGGGATAAATTTTAAAGCATTTATTGAAAAACAATTGTAAATGTACAGTTCAGGCATATGAAAATCAGTAGCCCATATCATAATATACACAAACATGCTGAAAATGTTTATGGCAAAGTAGATAAGCATTTTTAAATAATTTAATGTTTATTTTACCACATGGTGGCTTATATGTTCAAATATAGCTATAAAACCAGCAACACAATATAATTTTAGATGTGTAAAATTTCTTTACTCAGTAATGACAACTGCTAGGTAATGAAGACAAAATCTAATATTATATATATATATATATATATATATTTTTTTTTTTTTTTCCAAAAATTTACTATTGAGTTTTGTATTCCTGTAACAAGTTGGGAAAATCCACCCTTCCAAATACACACTCATTCAATTAACACAAAACTTGACTTGTATCTTGATGCAAAAAAAAAAAAACATTGAAACTAAAGTAAGCTAAACTAAGTACTGAGGCCTACTTATGTTTTGCACTTCGATGATAATGCATAATGCAGTGGTAGGAAACGCAGCCATCTTCACCATATTTCTTTCACTTAACTAAGCTTCTACAACTTCACAGAATCAGTCTGAGCGAGCACTTTGCACACAATCTTGTCTACCACATACACCTACAATTCCATGACAACTGGTGACCCACCACCTTCAAGAAGCTGCAGTTCATAACTAATCGTTGACAGTGGTAGCATAACTGATGAGTCTCGGGTTACCATCCTCAAGAAATAATACATGTTGTTGTTGTTTTGTAAACCGAATGGTACGCCATAAGGGTATGGGAAATACTCTGACAGTGGTTTTCCTTGAAACAGTAAAATATTATCTTTGTAAAACAATACACAACATTGTTTTGGATGTGTTACAAAAATAATAAGATTTTTTTTTGCTAACAAAAGCTGTGAACACATCAAACCACCTACCAATCCCCTCCTTTACCTTCTAACCACCCTCGCTTGTTACTCCTACAGCAAATTCCACTCCTTCACCAACCTAAGCATAAATTAGTACCCGCTCTGTTCTGCTCTGAACCTTTTCACTCTACCTTAGTTAATAGGCAGCCTAACATACCCTAACCTCCCTCTCAGTTTACCACTCTGTACATCCTGGCCAGCTTTACCACTTCTCTACTTTTGAACAATGAGTTCCACTCCAGTTCCTTCAACATCACTGATGGCCAAATGTTCCCTTCATCCTCACCAGCCTGCCCTTGTCTTCTCCATTTATCCTCCACCCACCCTGCTACCCATTGCTATACCTGATCCTTTAACTTACTATAAGTTAGTTCTTTTTAAAACACTAATATAACTGAACTCATAAACCTGTAACTTACGTCAACTCAATTTTAAAAATTGTCTGTCTCCTTCAGTTTCTCTTCTTTGACAAATTTTAAAAACTATTTATATTTTTTAGATGTGCCTACTCATTACTATATTTTTTTTTTATCTTCCCACTGCGACTTTACTGAATGTAGGTAGGCACCCACAAAATTAGGCTAGTGAATTTCAGTACTGATCGTTTGAGTCGAATCTTAACAATATGTAAAGTTTATTTTCTTCTAAAAAAAGGTTGATTACGCAACAGTCAAATACATAACTAAAATATAAAAAGTACATGACTTACCTGATATAAAGCTACTGGTGCAAACTTTCGTATGTAGGCTTCTTCAGTTTGCTGACACACTAGAAATGTTGCTTCGAGTGTCTTCTTTTCAGAAGCTATTTATTTGCTTTTAAACACAAAAGAACTTATCGAAAATATTGATTCCCGTCTCTATAATATTTATTTTATAAAGCACATGAGTATAAATTTAAGTGAAGTCGGTAAAAACACTTGTCACTTCTCATTTGCACAACTCCAATAATTACCACAGAATTATGTCGTATTAGATTACGATTTATGTAATTATTACGCAAATACACGCAAGTTGATAGCTGCATAAAGCTCTCTCGTGCTAAAAGTTAAAAATATTTCATTAAATGCCACGCCCCCAAACGCAACTTCACATGTAAACACAACCCAGTATAAACAACGAATTGAATCATGGGTACACCAAAGATCAGTATACGCATGACCTGATTTCAACATATGGTTTTTTACAGTGTAATAAATTGTATCCCACCAGATGTACAAACACAACAGAAACTCTTCTAGATCATGTACTCGTAAATAACACAAACAATTCGTACTGTATAGCGAACATAGGACCCCTTGATACAAGCCTTAGTGATCACAATATAATTGTTTGTGAAATCAGGACCAAAAGCAA
>PNEQ01001159.1:0-23106 GCA_003012365.1 Medauroidea extradentata | reverse complement strand
ATAGTGTTTAAGATGCTTGTAATGTTATTTAATATGAAGAAAGGATTAGCACCTGAATACATGCTTCAACGCTGTATTACTAATAGCATGGTCCATGACTACAATACAAGAAATAAAAATAATTTATTCATAACAAGAGTGGACTCAGCTAAAGGAAGAAAGTGTATGATGTTTAATGGGGTCAAAAAGTTTAACATGTGGCCGGAGGAGTTAAAGGAATGTAAGAACATCTCATTATTCAAGAGAGAAAAATTAAAAAAATTGATTGTTGAAAGATTTAGGGAATAATTGATGATGTGTATTTATGTATTATGTTTAGGCTAAGATATTATTCTGTATTAGTTCTCATATTTGCAATGTATTTTTTGTATCAGTTTCAAGGAACTGGCAATTGAAAATAAATAAATAAAAAATAAAGATGTTATAGCCATAACAGAAAGTTGGATCAAGAGTGATGAGTCAAAATACTACAATGTTGAGGGATATGAAAGTTTTTTTGCCTGTAGGAATAACAAGATTGGGGGAGGTACATGTCTTTTTGTTAACAGTTCATTATGGTCTTGTGTAGTCAAACATGTTGTAGAAGCAGAACATAGTTTCCGACATGTGCAATTAGAAAGTAGGGAAATATTGAATAGAAAAACTGATGTTTTAGTTTGCTATAATCCAAGAAAAAGCAATTGCCCTCTTTTTCTACAAACCTTGGAATCACTTTTAATAAAAGCTAATAGAAAAAATTGTATAATACTAGGTGATTTTAATATTGACACACTAGGTGACTCTATAGAGTTATACGAATATAATGACCTGATTTCAACATACGGTTTTTTACAGTGTAATAAATAGTATCCCACCAGATGTACAAACACAACAGAAACTCTTCTAGATCATGTACTCGTAAATAACACAAACAATTCGTACTGTATAGCGAACATAGGCCCCCTTGATACAAGCCTTAGTGATCACAATATAATTGTTTGTGAAATCAGGACCAAAAGCAAAACTGAATTGGATTGCAGGGAACAAAGTAAGAAAATAAAAACCAACACCAACCAAAAAATAAATTATGTTCACCTTAAAAACTATCTTACCACGAAACTAACAACTATAACATCAGTATCTACTAATGAGGACAGTAATGAATTATATAACTGACTATTGAACCACATTGATAAAGGGATAGCAGAAGCTAGCACAACCAGGACCAGCGATACAACAAATATTAAGAAGCACACTGGGGAAACATGGGTCAATCAGGAAATGATTAATCTGATTCATAGGAGGGATGTGTTACATTCAAAGTTAAAAGTAAACACTCATAATGTACAACTAAAAATAGAGTACAAACTGTGCCGTAATAAAATAACATCCATGAAGCGTAAACTAAAGAAGGATTTCTATGCAAAAAAACTTAACAACTCTAATAATATAAAAAGTATGTGGAATGTGATTAGGGAAATCATATATAACAAAAATGTAACAAAATCTAATAACATAAACTCACTGTCAATAAACAATACACTGATTACAGAAAAAACTGATATTTGCAATGCACTGAATAATTACTTTACAGAAATTGGAACAGTTCTAGAATCAGAAATTGACACTCCCCTAACACACAATCAACAATTCCCACAAAATTGCACTAAAAATTCTATCTTCATTAGGCCTACTGATGAGTCAGAAGTTATGGACATTATAAAAAACTTAAAAAACAAAAAAAGTGCCGGACATGATAAAATATCAAGCAAGACACTTAAAGCAATTGCACAAACAGTATGCACTTCCATTGTGAAAACCATAAACCTATCAATAACTCAAGGAAAATTCCCAGCAAAACTTAAAATTGCCAGAGTTATACCAATTTTTAAACAAGGAGATCAGCCTGACCCAGGTAATTACAGACCCATCTCACTATTACCAGTTATCTCTAAAGTATTTGAGAAAGTTCTGAAAAAAAGATTATTACAGTATCTAAATAGCATAAACTTCTTCATTAATGAACAATATGGATTTCAAGAAAACTCTAGCACACTATCTGCCACTGCAGATTTAGTTAGCATGTTGCAGGAAAGTTTAGATAACAACGAAGTTGCTGCAGGGCTGTTTATAGACTTTAAAAAAGCTTTTGACACAGTCAATCACAAAATTCTATAATCAAAAATGCACAACATAGGTATAAGAGGGATTGCTTATAAACTTTTTGAAAATTACTTGCAAGATAGGAAACAATATGTGGATGTAAATGGGTATACAAGCCGACTACGTACAGTAACACATGGGGTACCACAAGGCTCAGTAATTGGACCGCTTTTGTTCTTAATGTACATAAATGATATAAAGGAGAAATGTAAATTAAATGGGAAGATAACCTTATATGGAGACGATACAAATATATTTTATACAGGACAAAAAGTTGAAACGATAATAAATAAAATCCAGCAAGATATAGAAAAAATTGTAGAGTGGGTGAAAATTAACAAACTAAGTATTAATGATCGAAAAACTAATTACATGTTTATAACTAAACCAAGCCATGCAGTCAAAAATAACATTGAGATCAAACTAAATAACAAGGTATTGCAAAGAGTAGATTCAGCAAAATTTTTGGGTTTAACACTCGATAAATACCTCTCATGGAACACACATGCAAATATCGTTAAAAAAAAGATTAAACCAGCAGCAGCTGTACTATGGAGAGTAAGACAATATGTCACCGCACAAACATTAATGAAAATATATCACACAATTTTGCATTGCCATTTCACACACATGCTATGTATTTGGGGAGCGTGTAATACAAAACTATTAAACAGTATTGAAGTAATTCAGAATAGGGCTATAAGAAACATCAATGATAATAAAATTAAAACTACTTTACAGGGCATGTATATAGAGCAAAAAATCTTACCCCTGAAACTAATGATTGAAGAGCAACATACCAAATTAGCATACAAAATGTTTGGGAAATATACAAAAAGTAACACGAATTTTCAATTCAATAATAATATCCATACACACAACACAAGAAATGCACATAATGTGGCAATAAGACCAATGAAAACAACAAAATTTGGTAGTAAAAGCCTAAAGTATAAACTGACAAAATCATATAATAAAATACGACCAGAATTAAAAAGCATAACTATATTAAAATCTTCAAAAATCGGCTGAGGAAGTATATATGGGAACAATTCAGTATCATAAGAAAGCCTATACAAAGATAATGAGTCTTGTTTAATCTAGGTTGGTGAATTTATGTAAACTTTAGTGTAAAATTGTAGCATTTAGTTTTATCTTGTTTAGAAATAAGTATGTAAATGACAAGCACTGTTGTAAGAGTGAATGTAAGAATTGCCATCACTGAAATGTATGTATGTATGTATGTACTGTACCTACTAATGGGTCAACTCTGACTCACTGGGACCTCAAGAATACTTAAATTAAAAAAATATATAAAAAAAACCCTCACCCAGCTAGCCACATGGCACGCCGTCCATCGTCACCGAAACGCTCGCATGTGCTGGCACCATCACGACACAAATGACAGAAACTACAATCTATATGTGAGATGGACAAAAGAGCTTCTAAACATCTCACTGAAACAAAGGTCTTAGTGATAGTGCTAGCAACTTTGAAAAACAGGAAAGGCAGAGAGAACTGACCACGGCCCAGGTAACCAACCATCACACAATTAACCTCAAATGATTTTGGAAAATAATAGAAAACAGAAAGCAAGATGGCCGGGTTGAAAATCAAACTTTGATCTCCTGGATTTGAACCCAACAAGTCACAACTGTATCCTATCAATAAGTCATTTCCATGTCAACGTAAATCAACACTGCCATCAATATATTAACAACTATATACGTTCATGTTGTAGTTGTGAGGGCAGACAAGTAGCGGCCGAGACGAGGTCAGTGGAGCTTCAGGCCCTGGTAGCGCCACACTTGTCGCAAGACTGGGCTGAAGCTGTGAAGGTACATGTTAAGAAGCAGTAACGGGACACAGGGCTGGCCCCACATTTAATTTTTACTCGTTATAATCTACAGTATGTGTGTTTGATATATTTTGTCGGCACTTAACACAATAGTGGTCTTTCCAACAATGAATCTGAGAGTTTGTGTAAGTGCTAACTGCAATACATATTATATTCAAAAGTGTTCTGTTAATTGCAAAAAACATAATATTTTTTAAAATTGATTCCTGTAATGGCAGTGGGGTTGCACCACTGACTGGCGATGCCGGTAGCTTGCGTGCGAAGGCAGGTTTGTCGTTGGCAAGATGGGGGCAAAAGGCGGATGTACCCTGTGAGAGAGAAGATGAGGGCAGAAGCAATAGGGTTCTGCTGGTGAAGTGTAGGGAATACATGGTTTTGTTGCATTAGCAGGCCATGTTCTTTTTTATTATTATTTGAAGTAATTTGTGAAGTTGGGGCTAAGACTGTCTATAAATTTTTCAGTAAAAACTGGCAATCCATTTTTTTAATGTAAAAACTCTTTTCGTCTTGCTTGGAGGGTGTCCCTGGCAATCAGATTTCGGAGATAATGTATTAAAACTAAAATGTTGCAACTATAACAATAAACCCCAACATTCTCTAGAGTTCCGCCGTTGTTCATTTTCTTCTTCACTACATTGTAAGAACCCACGCCGTTTATGTTTGATTGAAGAGTCGCTGATGTATAGCTAAGGACTTGGGTTGAGTGGAGGGACGTGCCACAAAGCGGTTCATTGTATTATACAACAAGTTATTTTACATATTTAATTACTTCACAGTTCTGTAACGGTTTGTATGGAAATCATTGATTGAAATTTATTAATACCTGTGAATAATGGATGAATACATGATTTTAAAGATAGTATAAGTTTTTAAAAACACAAAATAAAACAATGCTATTTTATTGTAATGTAGGAACATATACCCCAGATAGCAAGCAGCTTTAAGGAAAAAATAAACAAAAATGTTTACTACCAGCAGTTGAAATATGAAAACACTGAAAAATTAAAAGAAAAAATTGGGGGCCGGGAAAAACCAGGAGTAACGTTAAAAGAATCAAGTAAGTTATATGAGATGTTAGTTTAGCAACATTCATTGTACTGAGCCGTGCCGAGCTGAGCACGCACCCAATTTGTGCCTCTTAACTCTAAGGTACTCTTAGTATATGACTAAACCAAGAGAGGAAAAGCACAATTAAGAACAGACACCTTTTATGTTTCACTAAGGACTTTATCTTAATGGAATCTAAAAACACATTCTTATTAGAAATCATTGAATTCTGCTCTCAATTAAGACAACTAAGAAAACCAGAATGTGCATTTCCATCAACACTTAAGTGACCCAATTAAATTGACAATTTTTTACATTATTCACATTGCAGATTCACACATTTTCGACAACATCTACTTGACATACACATTGTTCCTTAACCATATTTCACATAATTTCATCAATTATATAATATCTCAACAAATATACCCATACATTAAAAAAACAGAGTAACAGTTACAGTACAAGGTAGTTTTACTCTCTCCGATACTCCACACTTCGTGTTTAGACAACTTCCATTTGAATGACCATTCTCTCGCGACTGGAGTAAGACCTCAACACCTCGTCACTCAGTCCTGACAGAAGTCTGTACACCACCAAAAGTTGCACCCACATCACAAGCTATCTGTCAATCCGAAGAAACTGACTCCAAGACTACAGGCAACTCGCAGCACAGCTCAACAGCACACACCTCTAATTACGGTGTCACGTACAGCAAACTCTACACGGAGTTGCGTGACACCAAGTTGCAAAATCCGATCATGATCGTCAATTGTGATGGTACAGATTTATGCTGTCTAATAACACGCGCTCGGGTGCCACAGCATCACTAGCGGTAGAACATGCTCTCATCTCAGGGTTTACTGTGGGCTATGAGAGTTTGTGGATGATACAACAATTGGATATCTACAATATTATATTTCGTAAACTTTGCCAAAGCACACATTGTTCAGTTTACATATCATGGTCGGCTACATAACAAAACAAAGGACTTCCCGGTGAGCCACCGTCCTATTTTGCGAAATAAATCCTTTGTACTAGTGGTATTATTAAGAGAGTTCCCACGTTTGGCCGACTGCATACCACGTGGGCTACAAAGTTCCGCGATTAATCTATAACGTCGCAACTGCAAATAACTCAGTTATACTGTAAATGATTTTGAGTCGTATTTTCACAACTATTTATCTCTTATCAAACTCAACACTCATGCCAGCAGAGTCTAGCGAAGCGCCCTTTGCGCTCGCTACAACACCGACCTACACTCATGGACGACACAGGAAAGACTGGGGCGAGCGGAAAATGGCCGCCAACGAGCTAGCACCCCCAGTGTCGCGGATGAATACGCCCGCGGCTAGAAACTCTCTTAATTATATTTCACGTACTGTAAGACTAACTTACGTGAAATTAAACATACGTATTAAAATGCATTACATTTTACAATATTTTGAAATCTGGTTTACAGAGACTAAAAGGAATTAAACAAAAAAAAAACGGTACATGCGGATGGATACATTTACAGTTTGGCAGCACCAGCATGTTTTGAGTCTATTTTCTTAAACATTAAAAAAATATATATATACTGTACATATTTAAACCAAAATTCCCCCAGTACTTGTGATGTACAAAGATCTATACATTTATGAAAATAGACTTAACTGAAAATCACTGTTTAAATATTGGTGCTCATCGGTTAGATATTCATTTATAATACAAAAGTAGTTATTATAAGAGAAATTACAATTCATTAGGCCTAAACTAAGTAAAACATCTAGGTTTAAATCATGAATAAAATTAAACAAAAAAACTGATGGTATGATCTGTCCATGTTCAGGTAAGCCGGGCTCTACCTTTGTATGACCAGGCTCTTTACTGAAGTTTACTTTATAATAAAAAGTCTCTGCTCTGCCTGCAGCAACAACACTCACATACACAGTTGCGGAGGTACCTGAGCAGCCTGGAGGCGTGGCAACACCTTAGTAGGGAGGTCCATTTAACACACCAACATTAATAAGAAAGTGAAAAAGAATTCAATAAATCCACCATACAATAGGGTAGTGGGTCAAGGCACTTTACACAATGTTGCAGATTTCCAAAGGGTGGAAGAGAAATCCACATCTGCTCATTATCTTCTCAAAAACAAAAACCAAGACACAAAACCATCGGCTCAGCACTTGACGCCGTCCCCATCAAATCACAGGTACGACTCACTACAACTGCTCTGGTCAGCTCTCCCAGACTGCAACGTTGGCTGGCTGTGCCCTACACCCCTCCCTTCCCCCACCGCAGTGCCACATCACTACGTCATCCGCAACCATGCCGCGTGCCCGGTAGCCAATCGGACACACAACGTGGCAAACGAACACTGCAAATGCCTCGACCCGGATAGAAAGGGACTGCTAACCACAAACATTAAAAAAAAGGGAGGAAACCACCACAAATCAAAACCAAGGACTGCAGCTGGCAACTCAAAACCAACAAAACAAAAACACAAACTATCAAGGAGAGAGAGAGAGAGAGTGGGGAAAAAAAAAAAAAGGAAAACCTTACCACTTACCAAACCAAAACAAACTACCAAAAAAATTTAAACGTAATGTCAGCTCAGTACCATAAACGAGAGAAACTTTCTGATAACCCAGAAAACATAAATACAGAAGAAATTCTTCATAATGAAAACACAAACCATATAATCATGTATAACAATGGATGAGCCAGGCAAGAACACAGTTATATATTGATGGGAATGTAAAAAAGCATTAAGTGCAGATGTTGCAGAACACAGAGATTATACGTACTAAGCTTGTTAGGTGCACACATTAAATGGAGAATTACCTATGTTACAATTAATTAATTATTTATTACTAATTAAATAAATACAGTAAAAACTTTTTTTTTCCACATTTGCTTTTACAATAGAAATTTCTGTATTTTACAACAATTTTTTCAAGATCCTTGATAAGCAAAAAAAGGGGTTCCACTGTAACTTGATCGAAAAAAGTGTGCTATTAAAATTTATCAGAAATATTACTATAAATAACTATTCCCTCATAATTTTGTTTTTATTAATTACAAAATTTTAAATTATTTTTAGATACGAATATATGTGGTATGCATTAAATAAAGAAAATGAAGTTTCTTATATAGCAGATTTCTTTCCGAAATTTCACGTACAATAGTTTGTTTGGAAGAGTTATACGGAAGTATATTTAAAATTACTCCATTAAGAAGTATCTATGTAGCTATAATAGTGATTCACCATTTACATACAGTTATTGCACGCATGGAAGGAAGAGACCTTGAAGAGGTTTACACAATTACAAAATTAACTATCCCTACTAAGACTTAAGTAATATAACTTGGAATTTTTTTTTCATCACATTGGTTTAAACAGAACAATATACAATTATCTGTTACTGCTTAAGTTCGGCTGTCGAAAATGTAGGTTTAACCAATCACAGTAAAGGTCAGTAATCACAAGATGCCATTTATAATCAATCCAGTCACAAATACAATATTCAAAGTCTGTTCCTATTGGCTGAACGAAGGCAGTACCCTCGCTATTGTCTACATTTAATTTTTGCTACCTCGCTAGTTATTTTTAAGTCTACTTATTGCTACAATTTGGACAGTGTAAACTCCTTAACAGCGAAGTCTAAATGCTTGTAAGTATGACATGAGGCAAAGATGGGGTAGTGATGGAATGTACGGGCAGAGTAAGAGGGAGGCAGGATAAGACAACTCTAATAAAGCTGCCAGCCCTTGTAACCACCTGCCATGTTTCACACATGTGAAGACAGCTGATAACACACCAGATCTAACTCTGACCACAATGGTGGCAGGCGGTACATGAAACAATTATGCTAGCAGCAGTTACTCACCTCTGGCATTGTTTCTCAAGTTGTAGCGACGCTGAGATCCGTGATGTGGCACGCCTGCATCCTGCGCGCCCACCTTCCACGTCGCAGTGTCTGTGGAACCCTTGCTGTGTGCAACCTGCCAAGCTTTGTCGTGCCTGTGCCCACGCCCCACATAATACGACTAGAGGCAAGATTGTCTGGTGAATTGCAATAAAACCAAAATACCTGCTTGTACACTGCCATTCACCGAAATTCATTTATGTCCCACAAACAAAACACAATCAGCTAAAACTCTTGTTTTTTAATAAAACCTTGACTCCTTTCTCTAAAAACTTATGTATGTACTAAATACTTTTTAAGTTACTAGGCCTATATGAAATATATATAAAGTGTCACAGAGCTTCAAAATATGCACAAGAATAACGTATTGTACTATTGTGGACATTCGCTATTGTAATATTGTGTATCTCCACACAATAGTACAGTACGTTATTCTGTCCCATTGTGTAGCGCGTCGACTCTACATAAACAACTGGCTTACTGGTGGCCAGTAGTTATTGTATAGTGGTCTGTTGATAATATTCCGCAGAACTTAAATAACTTGACACTCCACGTTGTCGTAACTGGTTTAATAAGAAATTTTAAATTTAGCTGTACATTTCGAACCAAACAGTTCTGCTAGCACATTATATTAATTACTACTGATTTCACATAATGCCAAAAACTTTCAACCTACGCTCTCGGGAAAGAAAAACTCTGACCAAATTTACCGAAAACTCAAATTAAATTTTACATACTTTATAAGTAACGCAACACCAACTCTCAGGTACAAATCACATTAAAAAAAGAAAGAGAGACAAAAATTATTCTAAATGAGTTCCCATGGCTGTTCCGCCACCTCTATAACGCTCACAAGACATTCCGTTCCGCACAACCATCTCTCTACACGCTCAAACAACAAGACAATGTAATGGCCGACTCCGGTGACACTTGCTCTCTCCCTGCACCGCCTCTGGCGGCCACCCAACGCACCGAGGTAAAAACGTAACAGAAAAACTAAAACTACATTAAATATAATGAATAAATACAATCTTTATACTTTTAAACAACCTCTCAAATGAAAATATTGCTTTGAAAACCATAATTACACTTTAAATTGTAACATAAAATGTAATAATTTTAAAGGGCATGTCTTCTGATTGACCCAGGCTGGCCCACACAAACATATCACTGTCTCTCTTGTGCACTCGATGAGCAGCCGCGCACGTGCGCTCCGGTGAAAAGTAAAAGTAAAATATACTGTTGAAATCTAAATCTAGCCATTCCAGGAACTTGGTACGTACACTTGCACCGTCAAACTAAACTTGCAAACAAAACTCCCAGACTGAAGTTAAAGTACACTCATTACCAAAATTACTTAAACTGATGCGAACAATGATCTTAAACTAAAATTAAAATACAAAGTAACATCAGCCTAAACAAACCAAATTAAATATAAAATAACATAATTTCAATACTGATACAGATAGAAGACCTTACCAAGCTCCTGTCAACAATACCTGATAATAGTTAAATATATAATTGTAAATTCAATAAATCAAACAAACTCAAAATAATAATAAAGGAAATAAATAAGGCCTAAGTGGTGGGTGGACTGCCTCACAATTGCAAGAAACATTCAAAGACATGCACAAGAATAATTCAAAATTCTAAAACCTAATTATCTATATTTGATAACATTCATCAATCTATTTTGGAAAATGTATACTCGCAATTATATACAGTAGCTTTCTAAGCATTGAGTAACAATTTTTCATGAATATCAATTACAAACACATTTTTGTGAACTAAATTGACATATTCTGGTATAATGCTACGTATACTCGTGTATAGCGCACCCTCATGTATAGTGCACACCACAATTTTTAGAACAAGCTCTAAAGGAAAGAAAATTTAAATAATTTTCATAATGAAATTATACAAAGTGCCTTGTAAGTAAGTATGTAAAAAATGATTGATTACTATGTTCCGAAGTGATGTTTTAAGAAATAACTTAAATCAAATAATTCTTGTGAAAGCAAAAACATTGTGACATGCTGTACCATCACGGTGCCATTACACAACACTTGTTACACTAACAATAAATGTTTGTGTTACATATCGCCAAAAAAATTTACTACCATCTGTATAATCTCTAGTGCTCATAATTGTAGTGACGTATCTAACTTCACGTATAACATAAAATACTGCAGAAGATACCACAAAAATAATAATACTACTATGAAACAAATGAGCCTAACCAACCCTGCAAGAACACGAAGCTGTATACATACTGTAATGTCCTCTTCCTGCACAGCTTGTCACAACTTCCTACTGGCATCTACAACTGTTCTGATCCCTGTCCTACTATACTGCCTCTCACGACCTCCTGTTGCCTCATCTATACATCACCTGGGTCGCCAGTAGGGCTGCCCCTAAGCGAGTGCCGCCGACGCAACCTGCTAAGCAGCCAGGAGTTCTGAGCCACCCACACAACGCGTCTGCGCAGGGATTGGCAGTGGTCTCTCTCTCGTAGGGACACCTTTTGGAACAGCATAGGCTGGGACTGTTTTTAGAAATAAAAATAGTTCCCCTGAACCCTGTGTTTGACCTTCTACCCTAACCTCCCTACCAACACCCCTCCAACCCCTCACATACCCTCCCTCCTGACACCTTCACTCCCTCCCAATACTCCACAAAGCCCACCAGGTCATACGCCCCTCCGCTGCGTCAAGAGCGCAGAATAATATAAATCAGCGCACCTGCCCCTTCCAGGTTCTATTCGCTCAGAAAGGGCTGCCAACCTTAATACCCAGTGACGCAGATCACACTAGCTTCGCCAATCTCTGCGGGATATGGGAGAAGATTTGGATGCAGAACCACACAGGAACAAGCCAGCACTGTAACCATTCTCTGTCAAACAACTCAAATGGCGTCAAAATGTTGTTACGCTGCTTTGTATAATATAACATTTTAAAATTTGCAGCATACCTCACAGATATCATTCTCATTCAGTAATTTTTGACACAAATAATACGTGACCCACCTACATCAACTGATGAACTGTGTTACAGGAGTCAAAAATCCACATAATTTACTTTTGAAACATTGTAAGTAAATTCCTGATGTTCATGCACCAATTAACAGTATTTTTTTATCTGTGAAGCATTCTGTGTGTTTAACACTGCACAAAAAATTATGAAAATACCTTTTTAGAACGTAAGAATGTCAACTTAGGTGTACAAGAATGGATTAACAAGATTTCACATTACTTTATCTCATGTTTACAGTTCACCCTAGACACATTCTCATCATTTTAATTTATTTAGGGATGAGTAAATATCATATTTGTAGGCAAAACCATACATTGTTATAGTGTTTGAGTGAAATATAAATTAATTCAACTGTTTTTTAATTTTCATAATTGCAAATGGGATATATCCAGATTATCCATGTTTACAGATTACAGTGTGTTGCCCAACATTGACTAACACAGATAATTGGGAGCTTAATATACATGTTCACTAAGTACTTATCTACAAAATAAATAAATATTTCAGCAAACTTTCAAGTTAATTCAAAACAATACACAAACTTAAAGTACCTACAGTATTTCCACGGCTCCTTATATGGTAAAAAGTTGCATTTAGATATAGTTGTATTATAAAGTCTAGTGTTAAGATGGGTAGGAAATGTATCAAGGTTTTACAATGTTCTTTGGTACACATTTCCCAATGAAAAGGTCAAAGTTCCATACTTTCAGCTGGTACGATAACTGAAGTATTGTGTTCCAGTTAAGAGAAGTCCTCGACTGGCGCATGGACGGCATTGCAGCATGTCTCACATATTCATTTTTGTGCCAAACCGCTTTATTCATATTATCTTTATCTACGAAAATAACACACACTTGAAACTATGCTTCTATGTTTTCAAAAATTCAGCACACTTGTTAGAAACATGATTGTCGGGCATCTCAAAATGGCTAAAAACTGGCTTTTTAGACTGCTGTAACTACGAAAATATTACCTGCAAAGCGAGGCTCAGGCGTTGGTCTTTACTTCATACTGTTCAAAAATAAAATGTTGTGGTCACCGTACAGTTAAAGTCCCGTAGGAAAAAGACTAGAACAGAAACCTTGCACACTAGTTTGACGTGCTGCGAACATAGGCGACATGCTATGCTGTTGCTACACATTAAAGGTGGAAATTCGTCACTGACGAAGGCTCCTCTTAACAGTGAATGGTAAATAATTCAGTGCTAAAAGCATCAGTTCAGAATTGTAGGTTTCTCGAAGCAAATCTGCAAAAATCAAAAAAACAGCAATCTCTGACGCCAAAATCTCGTACATTTAATTGCTGCACAAGAGATCACGCTTAACCAATGCATAATTCCGGGTAAATGTTTGGTCATAAAGTTGTCAAATATCATTACGACAGATTGCTGTTGTGTAGTTTCCCTATATTGACTTTCCAAAGTGTAGATCTCTACCACGCCCTATTAAGCACATTCCTCAAAGGTGCCACGGGGCACCAGAGAGGTGGCACCTGGCTATAAATACTGTAAGTGGTATCTTCTCACAGACAACACACCCCCAGGATGTGTAACAACTTAACTTGACTAATATGTCTAATTCTAGGATGAACTGGCGTAACTAATGTCACACGACTGCAACTAACCTGTTTTCTTTATTGTTCGAAGTTCTTTTCTTTCTTCTATAACTTTTTCTTTTAATGGCATTATGCTTGTGTGGCTTCTTTGTAGGTTGCAAAGCACGATCAGTTGTTTCCTAACAAGCATAAAGATAATTTTATAATTTCATTTGTTTTGTCATATAGCACAGCATCACAAGGCAAAAGTACAAGATAAAGATAGATGTCGTAGGCTGACATTTTAAGCTGAAACAAGCAGAAGAGATAGTGAAGTTTCAGTACAAAACAATCTGCCGACCAATTACTCTAACTTGATTTTCATACCAAAACAGTTGTAACTGCAGGTACCAGTCCATTTACAAAGAGGATGACCAATCTATTTTCATCAAATCAGAATCAGATAAATAAGGACAAAGAGTAGAGGAAAAAGAGTATGTACAAAAAAGACATGAATGCCTAAAACTTTCACACTTACACAAAACTGTCCTATCAGTGTTTTAAAACTGAAATGACCCAACATCAAAATTTTTCAAAACACTAATTATTTTACAGTAGTATTTATGATCAGGGAGTTAACCCACGTTCCCATACAACAAACTGATAAATTTATACCTGCACCTAAACGCTGCAAAAAATACTCCTCCCCTCAACAACAGTCAACCTTACCAAATTGAAAATCTATATTTGCTTCATTGTAACAACATCACGCACTCAAATATTTTAAAATGCACATGCATCTCTTTGTTTTGGGCATCAGTCAGTATTTAAACAACTGACACTACCATTCTTTTCCCAATCATTAGACACACAGGCCTAACTATTGGTGTTGAGAAGGCTTCAGTCAGTGCTCTATATTGTCAGTTACAAGCAAGAGAAATACGGGATGTGTTTTGAAATTGCATCAGTAACTGTTTTCCTTAAGTTGGCTTCCCATGACTGATGTCCTTTCAAAACAAAGCAATTCACATATTCCACAAGCTTACAGACTGAGGACGCTAGCCCAACCTCGTATGTCGTATTCTGGCTCCCACACATGAGTGTGTTATCTCTATTAGCATCAGCTTGCGAGCCTGTGTCGTATTCTTACAAGCATCGCCTCCAGAGGGAAGGATATGCGAGGATATATGTGGGGTCAAACACAGAGAGCAGTCGGTAAGTGCAGTTGGAAAGAAGGAAGGAAAAAAGGAAGGAAGGGCTATAATGCTTGCAAACTTAAATATTCCCTGAACAGTTGGTACTGGCATGGTATAGTACAGCCAAAACTACAAAGAGTGTGTCGCAGTTAGAGAGACTCACGGTAGGAATGGCCAGACTGGAGGTGGCGCTGATGCCATCGACCTCGTCGTCTGTGCTCAGAGAGAGCCAGTCTGGCCGCTGTGCCGCCCCACCACGGACACTTCCGTCAGCGGTGCCAGTAGAAGAGGTGCAGCTGGACTGGGAGTACGGCAAACCCACCTGTCGGGCCACACGCACACACACTACTTCACTTCCACGCACAATATTAGCCAGTCCTCTCACACAACACACATTAGTAGCATAGATAGGTATTCAGGTGCAGGAACGAAACAAAGCATTCCAAGACAATTTAGTAAAATTTCATCCTGCAACTCTGACTTGCTAAATAACTCTAGTCTACAATTTTTTTCTTAATTTTTATACGACTTGCAGAACTGAGGTAACCCACGTGCCACGTGGTTACGCTAACCAAAATGCCTCCGCTGGCGGCTAAAGGTTAAATTTCAGAATGGACCAAAACAAATACACTGCTGCTCGCTCACGTTACGGTGTGTGTGAGGGAGGTAACAAGGAAAAAGGTTCCGGAGAATAATTACTTAAACAGCGAGACTCAAAATCAGTTACAACAAAATGCAGCTCCCTCGCAATAACACACCCGGCCGCACTAAACGTTTGAGAACAACTGCCGCGTGAGAGGTGCACGCACTGGCCGCAGGTGGCGTGTGCTGGAAGCACTAGCATTGCTCATGGTTAAAAACAAAACATACATCAGTAAACAATTCTTATGCTGTGAACTTCAGTCTCGTGCTCTGTTTTAATTGCTGAGAATATACTTGCGTTATAATGTTTATGTTTATTTTTCATACTTGTTCCCTCCCCCTTCACATCTCATGGCCAGTGCCCGCGGACCAGGCTTTGGTCTCAGGCCCGAGGCAGTACGACGTCAACGTTAGAAATTTGCCTCTTTTTATACTTTTCCACCATTTTACAACTATTTTACCAAGTCCATTCAGAAGCGTAAAAAAGGGGTTCCACTGTATGTAATAAAGCACATCTGCACACAGTTGTCTCTTATCCCCCTGACAACGGCAATACTTATACTTTGCAGGCGGCTCTTGGAGTGTGAAGGGAGTTATTGGTTGGCACGGTAAAATAATTCAGTTTTGCAAGAACATTTAACAGGAAGTTAACGTACTACTTGCAGGTAAAATATAAAAGTCTTTATTTATCCCAAAAAAGGCCAAGCATCTTGACTATCTATATCACTGCAACAGTTACATCAAGAAATTTATTCATGATAAGCTTGACGGACAATGTTTCTATAGCATTCATGAGGCTGAAGAATACATTCATGATCTGTAATTATATATACTTTTTAACTCGTACACAGCACTAGACTTGAATGTAATGAACACGTATCTGCTGCATCTATAACAGTACAACTACCTGTTATTGTACAAATCATCATTAACTTCACATTGGATTTTTATTATTAATGTTTTATTTTGTTTACATAATCTTGTATTATATGCTTGAATAATCATGTACTGTATACTTGTATAACTATACCAATGCTTGTGAATTTTTTTAATACAAATTGTAATGTAAAATTTTTATTTCTAATGACTAAAAGGTAACATACGGTAATTTATGTATATACTTACAGTATGTAAATGTATACATTTGCAAATTGACAAGTCCTACACTCCATGAACAACATGTTCAATACGGAATATCCAAGGTGATGTAAAAAATAGAAATCGGTTGTAACATATGACCTTCCACCAAAGCATAAGTCACATTTAATATTTCATTCATCGAGTCGATGACACAACCAGAGCAAAACCATGAATCCGATGATAAACAGAACTTCTGAAAAAATTGATGAGCGAAAAAAACACTATGATATATAATCACCTGAGATTGCTGTGAGTACGAGCTTTCTGCGGCACCTTTCAGTGTTTCGTTTCTCTGGACACATTTCTCAACGAAAGCGTTTAGAAGTTGGACATGCATGCAACAGTTCCAGCAGATGTACCTCGAGTGGCCATCATGTTCATCAATCTGAAAATTGTTGCAAACTTAAAAAACATTGTAATGCTAAATATTTACTAAACTTGCAGTAATTACAGGAACACTAAATATTTCGAGCAATTTCTTATTTACGTACATATAAATATGTATTCAAACATCTAGTGAGAACAGTAGCACATTGTTACAAAACATGACATTCATTTTTGATAAAGACATACGTCTAAAATTAATTTACAACAAAATTGTATAAAAATGAACATTCATTTTAAATACACTACAAACACATTGATAACTGGTAGACCTAATTTTTACCCTACAGAAAACAAACACAGGACACTTTCAGAGATGAAATAACTGCTTGAGAGGAGTGAGTAACGGTTTCAATTTTCCCGTTTGACACTTGGGAACTGGACAGTAAAAGCCACAGTACTGAGTTCGATAAGAAGCATATCGCCTCTATTCACAACACGCCAAACTGATGTGCAAAGGTTTTCCCTACAGTCTTTTCCTACAGAACTTTAAAACTTTATTACTGGCTACTATGAAGTAAGCATCAATACATACACCTAATTATGTACTTTACAAATTCCGGTGGATTTTCAAAGTTACAGCTGCTTTTAGCCATTTAGAGAGGCCCTAATATTATGTTTATATCAAGCGTGCTTAATTTTTAATATTATAGAAGCATTGTTTCAAACAAGTGTTCTTTTCGTAGATAAAAGTAATATGAATAAGTTAAGCAGTTACACGTAAAAAAGAATAAGCACTACATGCGACAGCACCGTCCATGCACCAGGCGAGGTCTTCTCTTCAGGCAGCCCAGGTGTCCAAGTCGTGAGCAAATCTTCTGTCGTTAATTGTTATAAGATTATTTAAAAAGAGGCTCAACATTTGCAAGTTATGACTGCTTTTGAATAGCATTCAAAGTAAATTACACGTGTGTGTACGCATTCCAGGTTGACCACTACTCACTAAACCATATTTCCTAGAAGCCGAAAATTGTGAAAATTTGTGTTTTTGCGATGCTTTTTACATTTGAAAATCTGGCCGAAGAATCTTTTTCAAGTTGTAGTTGTGTACAAGCATCTTTATCTTTAATATCACGTGATAAAATGAAAGGGTCATAGAGGTGAGCTGTTCGCGAGAAGACTGCATGTCGGTTCAGTGACTCTTACCTAGCTGCATCGTCCTTAATGCTTCCAAACTTCTAGGCCACGAATACAAAAATTATGTTCAACCAGGCAAGCACCATAAATTGCCCAGGTTATGTGTCGAGCTTCAGTTGCATATCTGTCATTTGACAGCAGTCCAACGTTTCATTAGGTTTGACTGACAATGAATAGCATTTTAAAATGTTTTTGTTATGGACTGGTAGGTTCCATTACTGAACTGTATTTTCAATTTTTCTTTTATGAAGGTAAACTGTGAAAATGGACAACTCGACCATTATTTTACAGCAAGAAAATTCAGTTGCAAGTAACAGACACGGATAATTTTTATATATTCATCATTGTCATAAATGTAAGAGATAAGTTGACTGCAGATAGAATACACACCAGTTCAATGCACTGCACATAGAGACTACGTTGTATCTGATGAGCATGACTGTATCACCCTATTGTGCTGACACCTCTTAGCCTTGGACACGCAAAATGCTGCAGCTAGGGATTGTAATGTAAACTGACTTGAGCGAGCCTCTACCCCTTAGTTCACGCTGAAAGCCCGGCGAGAAGTAGAAGATGAGAGTGACAAGACTACGTGTTCAGCCGGCTAGCAGCTAGTGTTGGCGTACATATTAGGCCTCAAGGTAAGGTGAGAATGCTGGACGTGCAGTCAATAACATGAGGGAGAAGCTTACGGTTAATGTTCGGGTCATAATAGAGAGAGCAAGGTGTGCGAAGTGATGCCCAGTAGCTCGTCACATAGTTTCAATAATTTGTGATAAGATTAGCCTCTTAAAATTTAGTTCGGTCTACAAGTTATTTAAAAATGTAAACTTGTTTAAACAAGTTAAACTTTTATTTGGTACAATGTACATTAATTAAAATGTTGTTTTTGTCTACGAGCTATTTTAAAAACTGGAATAGAAATTTAATATTGTTATTTTTATTTAGAGTAATTTATAGTCCCAGTGATTGTGAATGATGTAGTATGAACAGTTAAACAAAGGACGTCATTGTGGAAGTATAGGTGTGTGGCCTCAAAGAGTCGCTGCAGGCATGTCGAGGGGTGGACATTGGCAGTACATGGCGGGAGTGCTGTACGGGGACCTGGGGCAGAGCGGCACAGGGGAGTCAGCCACAAACTAATGTCAGAAGCAGCTTAAATGCGGGGCTGGCTGACAGTGTAAGAGAGTTGTAGGATGTCACCATAGTGAATAGAGTTTAAAGTATGTGCCAATAGCGAAGGCAATAGCAATGTGTGTTTAATGATTGAGGCACCCTGACCTAGCTGGCTTTGTGGACTGTTCGAGAGGCATAATTAGAGGCGCTGTATCCCTGGGTCACCCCGGGCACTACGAGGGGTCAAGGTGTTCCACAATACAGTCAACGACTCACAGGAATTATCCACCTGATGGACGAGAAGATCATGGTCACCAATCCCTGGTGACGACAGGCTCCCGATTTGACGGTAACACAAAATGGCTGTCGGTACCGGAGTGGCGTGGACTCAATGCAGTAGGAAGGCGATAAGACAAGAAACTATAAGTTTGAGCCGCGCAGACCCAGCTAGTGCCTTGCAATCAGTTAAAGTTAAAGCACGCTTGGACATTTTCTACCAAATGAGAACAGGTGTAGCGATAAAACACTGTTAGCATTAACGTGGTTTGGTATCAGAGGTTTAAATACAGACTGGTCTTTATTTCATCAGTCAACATTTCTGTGTCATTTTTTGTTATGTAATAATAATTACTGTGATGGCATAATTAGTACCGGTAATTTATATCTTCGTGTTATTATTGCTTGTGCTCAGCTTGTGTTTGTTAACTGCTGTAGAATATGCATTGCACACAGACCAATCAGGACTAAGTGATCAACTGATATACTTGGAGCACGCTCCTGTTGTAGGAGCGTATTACCAGGTTAATGTAGGGTTTCTTACAGTACTCCCAGGATGTGCTGCACCAGCTAACTTCCACATCTCCTTGCCGCTTGCCCTGCATTCTACTGTACCAGACAGCCCACGGTGCACAGATAGACAGCAGCCCTCGAGTGTAGGCGACGTTTTCAATACAAAACAAAATCTCCACCACACATTTCATCTTTAGTTTTTTGTGTAACCTTATGCAAGTCATTTTTTTAACTTTGACAATTAATGTTAACCATATTAGCCTAGTTTTTGATTTTCACCTAACAATGGGAGAAAATGTGACTCAATCAGTTGTTAGAAAAATTACATTTCGTACAAACACTTCAAGGAAATTATTAAAAACATTAAATAATTATAAAATTATTTAATTGTTTAGAAAGCCAGACCACAGCACGACTACCAGATCTAGTTTTGTAGCATAAGGCAAGGAAGTCCAGTAATTGAGACGTGTTCATGTTTTGTAGTATGACTGAACTGAACAGCAGGATCCACTGATATAAATAGGCTTTGCAATTTGTCTATGTTTCGCTTTTCTTCAGAACTCTATCTGGAACTTATTCATTTTCAAATAAGAGAAAATTATCAAATCATCTGTTTAACTGATGTCTTGTTGCTATGTTTTTTGTACATTTTGCATCAGATGCTCTTGTAAACAATAAGAAGTTTACCATAAAGGTGACATATACACAGAATAAAATGCAGATCCGCTTGACAATACATATTAAACTGCTATTCTAGCCCCACACAAGAATATTTGCTAGCTAGATTTGTTCTGGCGGAGGCAGTAGTTTCACAGGATGTATGAAATATTGTTACCTGATTTTACGAATGAGTAGGCATGTAGGAAGGGGATACAGACACACCCAATAGCATGCCTCCGTCTCCTTACAACCAGAAAATATTACGATATATTTCATTATTAATATTTGTTTTATAAACTCAAACTTTATAAGTTACATGGAGTTAGGTTAATATGAAACTTAGTTATTCCTGATATGACAATGTTTTGTCACTGATAATGTGTGTAGTCTACAACTTTGTTCCCTTACACACACACACAGTAACGTCTCTATCATCCACCACGTCCAGCGAGATACACGAGTCAGTTATAGAAAACTAGACCTTGCTAGAAGTTCTGAAAACACTAATGCTCAAAAATGTCTCAGTCAATTCAACACGCCCAAACACTTATTTAATTTCCTAACAGACTACGTTATTTTATTTTCCTTCCAACTAAAATACAAAATCTTGTGATTCAATTGGAACTACAGGTTATTACTTAGGCTAGTAAAGATGCATGGTGTACCTGATATTTGGTTCGGAAACAGTTTTAAAATGAAAGTAACAATTGTGTTAATAGCAGACTTTACAGGACTGAAATGCTTTCATATTTATGGTAAATTTTTCAACGTAAATGTAAATTCTTAGGTATATCCCTCTCATGTCCTGTTTATTATTTAACTGTTAGAATTATGTGGTGTAATACGGTCAAAGGTAAAGTCCCCAAATTGCAGAAATGGGATAGACAATATACTTGTTGACCCCCCCCCCCCCTCAACATTGAAAGTTATTAAGTGACTTTAAAATGTTTAAATGAAGTTACAATTTCGCAGGTGCACAGCACATTCCAATCGACAAAATATTTAGTGCATTTAAACAACTAACTCCTCTGAAAGAAATAATGTTTTCCATATGCAGAAGAGAGCTATCAGAATAATACATGGGAAAAAACAGACTGAATCCTGTAGTCCCCTTCTTAAAAGTTCCAAAATAATGACCTTAGCTTGTGAATATATTAATGATTGCTGATATTTATATCCAAAAATTAGAAGTTGTTCCACATAAATGAACACTTTCATCAACATAACAGTAGAAGTAAAAATCTTTAACACGTGCCTATTTGTCAACTTGGCCTTACAACAAAAAGGTCCTTCATACACTGCTTGCAAGTTGTGTAACAAACTCTCCAGGCACCTGCAAGATGCATGTTTATTTAACACAAAAATATTTTTAAAAAACTCATTAAAGATTTCTTAATCCCTAACGCTTTTTCCTCAGACGATGGATATTTGAGTGGATCTGTGACTGTGTAGACACTAATTTAAGACAGTTGCTCTGGGTTAAGATTCTGTTTCTTCTCTTGCTCTTTTTATTTCCTTTTGCATGTGGAGACTACGAAGAATGCTGACATCTCACATATGATCTCGAGCCCGAACTGATAAGAATAATGTTGAATATCACTCTACTACTGTCTACTTTTAAATGTATATCTTATGTCATTCATTCATTTGATTGTAACCTATATTGTAAATATGAATTGTCTGATATCTTTGTGCAAAAATGTACACAAAAAAGATTCAAGAATGCAATAAACAAAACTTAACTAAACTAAAAGTTACAACTATCAAAAAATCTGTTACTTCACAGTAAAAAATTTTTTTGATCAACTGAATATGCCTAATCGCAACAGAAAGTAAAAATAACTTATAGTAAACTCTTATATGTAAATATTACAGTAAAATAACTTGAAATTCTCAATAATAACTAAAAATAATTACAGTACAGTAAAAATAAATATAAATTTCAACTAAAGTGAAGGGAGTTCAAAAGTATAGGAGAGGTTTGGTACTAGAATAAAGATTGCATCTGTCTCCAGAAGGGGGAGGGGGGTTGCCTAGTTGCAATTTAAATAACTAAAGCAAAGCCTTACTTGGAAAGGTAAGAGGTTGTTGATCATTGACCTTAATTTTATCTCTCTACCCCACATATTATTCAAATGAATACAACAATTGCTACGGTCCAGACATAATCGACAAACTTTTTGTTTCAGTTCAGATTGCAAGACATTCATTCTAAAAACTGTGACTAAAAAAGTGATTTAAATTCGTCATAACTTGCAACATGAACAGATAAAATCACTACACCATTCACTTTAAAATTTTATTTTACATCTACTCTTTAAAGGCCCTGCTACATAGAGACGGTGAGTCGTCGGTCGGTGCCCAGTCGTTGCCATTCTGCCATCTGATTGGAGAATGTGACCATGACGTCAGAGTCGTTGTCGTGTTGTTGTCGGGGACGGTGGAGATGGCCAACTTTTATCTTTCACCGACAACTCGCCGACAATCCACCGACTCGCGATCATCAGATGGCCACT
>PNEQ01001158.1:36209-54861 GCA_003012365.1 Medauroidea extradentata | reverse complement strand
TGCGACCGTCACGAAGAGTGTGATATTCGCGTGAGGCCGTGATTAAAACTTTGAAACGATATTATAGCGTATCTCTCGTGGGACTGACGGAACAGGTTCAGGGTTCCGAAGTATCGAAGTACATGAACTGCCGGTGTTCTGAATCAGTAATAATAGATCCCCACACTACAACATTAGAAGGGAGAGAGGGATATAACAGTAGCTACAGCATATAGTAAGTTATTGGTTGAAACAGATCAGGTTCTTAAGAAGAAAAATTCCGTTCCTATAGCTTTTATAACATTACCTTAAAAATATTACCTGTACGTGTTACTGGCAAATATCAAGAAATAATTACCACTGAAATGTATCGTTTTAAGTTTTACACGCATGAATATTGTCCCGTGTGAAAGATGTATTCTGTTATTAAAAAGTTTTGAGTTTGCATTGACAGTTGTGCCATAGTTCTGTTACAATTTAAATTGCACTGTATAAATTACAATGGGGAGGTTTTATTCGTGTACGTAAAAATTCCAGAATTGATATGACAAATCGCGCAGAACTGGTTTTTTTTTTAATGCTGCTAAATAATATGGATAACTTTTTTTTTTCTTTTTTTTTTTTTCCTCCATGATTGCGTTTGTTCCGTGTGTAACATCGGCCAGCACTGAATGACAGAACTTTTATTATTTATTGTTAACTAACGAGCTGACCAATTTCCAACGCGGTGTGTTGTTCACGCTGTAGTGTAGTCGAAGAATAATTTAAATATTTTTGTCGTAACTTGAGTACAGTAAGATCGTTCACAGTACACACGCTTTCGTTGCAGCTACAAAATTTATGTTTAAAAGTTAGTATGGTAACAAAAAGTGGGTTATCGTTAAGAAAAAGTATTTTAAATCGTTGTGAAAATAGTTGTGGTGTTTTTAACACAGGCGTTGCTACAAAGAAACATATATTATTTTTAATGAAAACTTTTTTAAGATATAATGTCACACAGAACGTTAGTTTCCCACATTTTCTTTGCTGTAGGACAAGGTTTCTTTATCGCAATGTTACTTTACAGCGGATCATTTTTTAAAATCAAAATTTTGTTGTGTCAACGAAAGTGTTTGTACTGTGTACGCCGGAAACCACATAGGCCCTACAGCAATGTAGAGTTTATCTGCACGTTCAACAGTAATGAGTGTCTCAGTAGAGAGCACCATCTAATGGACGACTTGAAAAGAGGCGGAGCTTCAGTCAGGTGTGGGAAACAATTCCTATCTCCATGGATACCGCAGCCGAACATAACCTTCATTTAGCTGTTTGGCTTCACATGTCCCGGATGAGATGTACGTCAAGAAAATGGATTATTTGTTTGGAATTTGCCATTTTTTCAGGTAAACATTAATCTTATGTATTTGCGTATCTTAACCATGAGATAGAAACTACTATTTTTTACCCTTGCGTGCAAATCTATGAATGCACAAAATTTTTGCATTCTGCAATTACCAATTAACAAATCTGCGTGTTTGTAAACAAGTTTTGTTTCCCACAGTACTTTTCCCCTGCGGCGTGACGTCAGGGGGCGTGTACTTCAAGTCGTCCATTGTTTTAGTCGCAGGATTTATGTGTGTGTACGAGCTGTTAGTAAATAAAGGAGATATGTCTCAGTACTAACAGATGGCGCATTATTGGAACGTAGACGAGGTGACTGATTCACTCAGTATGGTCGGTGCTGCCGCGGAAAAACTCTTGAGAAGTAGCCATGTGATGAACAATGTTTGACCATCCCCTACTACAGTCGTCAACATATACAATGCTAATACTTTATTAACATAACCGAGCGAGGAGGAGTAGTGATAAAAAGCCTCGCATTCGGGATTACTTGGGTTCGATCCCTAAATCTGGCCATCTTGATTTCGATTGTTCAGGGTTTTTTTTTAATCACTCCAGGCGAATGCTGGGATGGTTCCTTGGCTGACTCCTTCCCCCTTTCCCAGTGTGTTCCTTTGGCCTTGTGCTGTTCGAAGGAATGTAAAAGAACAAATAAATAAACATAACATCTACGCTCTCGCCTTGACGATCCGGGTTCGATTTCCGACAGGGTTTTGTCTGGGATCTCTTGTTTCCGCCGCGCCCACCATTTTGGAACAATGGAACACCTGTTTTTTTCTGTACGTTTTCTATTGTGTTTTAGACATCGCCAAGGCACATGCCATAGCTCCGTACATTCTACACAGTTGGTATTGCTTGAATGCTGGTGCCTACACTACTTTTATGACCATCCACACAAAATATCGACTTCCTTCATCTGGAAGGTTTCTATCAAAGCTTACGGAAGGCGGTGAAGATGTAACAGTTATGTGATGCTTCAGAAAGTAATATATGTTACTTTTCAACCGGAATATGTAGACATCTTTCTTTGTATGGAACTTTTAGAGGAAAGTGAAGAATTCGCATATGACAAGTGTCGATCCCCCTTAATTCCTGCACTACTCCACACTCGCTTGGTATCAACCCTCGCCAGCGATGATCATGATCTCATTTCAGACTGTATACAAATATCCAGGTGTTGTAAAGTAGCCATATTGGCATCAGTGGGCAAGGTGAACTATATGGCAAACATAGTCATCCCCTCCGGGCAGAGAATTGTGGGAGCAAGGGACGTGTGTGGGAATATTGTGCGGCGAGGGGGATGCTGGACAGCGCATTAGGCCCCTCGTGCTCGAAATAAGCGTGTGTCCAAACGAGGGCTTTATTGGCTGGCGACACCCCACGGGGTCTCACTTATTAACTTATCGAGTGTGGGCGGTCCAGGGTATGGCAGGGGGAGAAAGCGACGAGGGGTGTGGGCAGGCAATTTCCCGCCGGCGGTTCATCAAGCAACGTGTGCCGGCCGCGCACTCGATTGCCCCCCTTCCCAATTCCCCCTTCAATCTTCTCCTGGTCCCGACCTCATGACCCCTGCCACGTGGAGGAGGGAGAACATGTTTTCCGGAATTGTTTCCGACTGGTGTAGGCTAATACGCCCTCCTGTACCTGTTCCCGAAGGTTAAACATGATACACCATCATTACAGGTCATAATGTGTGTTCGCCCAAACACACCAGACTTTCTTGCTGAGCCCTTCAACAGTTCAGGCTTCAGTCAGATTATCGAAGTAACTACGTGAATGATACAGATATAAAGAGATACGCTGTTACCAATCTCGGTGGGTGGGCGTGGTCATCACTTCACCAGTAATCAGTGCAAAGTGGATGAGCCACCAGGGACCGCCTTGACAATGTCGAGGACCAGTCATATCACTATGCGGACCAAACCAGCGTTCCTGTTATAGCACCAAGGCTTCATGTCTTGCCGCTCGCACAAGGCAAGCTGGTACGTAGAAGAGGGAGGGGGTGTTAATCGCTGTCCTAGTGCACGTGACACCCTCTTCCGCGTGACGAGTCTATGCTGGTGGCTTGAGCACTTCATTGCCACCGCCGAGGTCATCTTTACTCTCCTCCATAATCATCTTGCATTTATACTGCACCTAATTTCCGCATGTGGGAATCGTATCGGACCCTGCCGCTGTTCGTCGGGTTTTCTCGGGGACCTCCCGTTTCCTCGCCTCTTCACTCTGGCGCTGCTCAATACTCACATCACGTTACCCCTCACCAACTCTAAAGAGTGAGAGAGAGATTTTGTCGGCGCTTAACATAGAGGTCTCGTCAGCGCTGGTGAGGGATGACTTGAGGTGAGTATGGAACACCGCCGGAATGAAATGGCGAAGGAAACGTGAGATCCCCGAGAAAACCCGTCGACCAACGGCATCGTCCGCCACAAGTCCCCCAAGTGAAAATCTTGGGACCGAGTCCGCCGGGAATCGGACTCGTATCGCTTTGGTGAGAGACCAGCGCTAGAGACCTAGATGTTAAATGCTGACCAAAATCTTCTCACTCACATTTACACTGCTAATTGTACCAGGCATACGTTGCAATGCCTTCTTTTTCTATTTTTTCCTTCCAACCCTGCTGTCCCCCCCCCCCCCCCACCAATATATTTTATTTTACAGAAACTTTTGCTGGCGCACACACAACAACAAACCGAAGTTTTTTTCACTAAATTTTTGGTGTTCATTTTTGCCTCCTTACCTTGTATTGCCCCTCTGCCCCTCCATTCCGGAAAAGTCTTAAAAATATTTGGCAGAAATATTTTCGGGCGCATACACAACTTATCAAAGTTTCGTCGCAATCACATTGATGGTGTAGGAGTTACAGATTGCGATAAATTGAACGCTATAGAACAGTATGCGCTGCAACATCATCTAGGGGCGAGTTATAGCAAAATGGGTATAGCTAAAATATTATCCGTGTTCAAATATCAATGTATACTAGTTTTAATGGCGATCGGTTGAACGGCACAAGTTGATGCTCTGCAGCGCCATCTAGTGGCAAGTTGGCGAGTTAGAGCAAAATGGATATCGCTAAAATATTCTCCAACAAAAAGTACATCTAGGCTATGTGCCTAGTTTCATGATGATCGGTTACACAGTATCGGTGTTATATCGATCTCGTACATAATATATTATACCAACATTCATTTGTATGTGTATAGAAGTTGTCCCGGCATGTGTTGCAATGCTTATTACATTTTTTCTGCTACCCAATCTTGCTCCGCCCTCTCTTTATCTGCAGAAGGCGTACGCGTAACAAAATGACCAGGCATGACCTAAAGTATGTCGCCTACCACAGAGCCGTGTTATATTAAATTAAGTTGGTGCTCGGTACGTCTGGAACTTTTCGTTCGTCCCGGGGAACTATTCATTATTTTACAAGTCGCCTACATAAAAAAAGTACATCGTATGATTGCTTTTAATCTTTAATTTCTTCAACGTGTTTCTTTAAAAAGTTTTGAGTTTTCTGCACCAATGTAGAAAACTACCTAGCATTGCCTTACAGGGATTCGTGCATAATATTTATTTAATTTTTGTAGTTGTAGTACAGTGCGAATATAAAACGCATTTTAAGTTGTATGATCTATATTTAAATAATTAGAATTTATTTGACCATTATTTTTTTTTTTTATTTAAGTTTCTAAGAACACAGTATTTTTTGTCATCTGCAAAAATAAAAATATTCCAATTAATATGCTTCTTTCTTACGTACGATAATACATGAATAAACGCTTGTAACATCTTAAGGTATGTGTAATTTAATTTTAAATGATTTTCCTGCTGCGATTGTAAATATACTATATAAAGATTTAGTAACATAAAATGAAACATTTCATTACAAAACACGCTTGCACTAAAGACCACTACTGATGGGTAAAATCAGTAGTACAAGTGTATCTCACAACATTACACAAAACTTTTATTTTCATTCTACCACACATTTATTACGATTTGACATAAAACGCGTGTTCTGTAGCGGACATTCTAAAAGTGTGTGTGAAGTTCTGCAATCCCCACAAATGCCTCATGAAATCACTTGCAGCTACCAATCCTCTTTGTCGGCCTCCGTAGCGTAGTCAGACGCCGGTCTACGACGCGAGCGGTACTGGGTTCGAATCCCGGATCGAATTGTTGTCTCTTAACCTGACTTTTGGTTATATATATATATATATATATATATATATATATATTTATTTATTTATTTATTTATTTATTTATTTAACAAAACTGGCGATGCTTTAGGCGTAGTAACCTGAAAAACTATAAGGTTTCTTGCTGCCACATTTTTCGGTAAGAACATTATGTTGCTTAAAAGACGCATATATTCAAAATCACTGTAAAACTACCGGACGTGACCTTGAGAGTCGTGGGTAGGCTGCCTGCCACATGGACGTTGTAGCGACGCGAATCCTTTTTTTTTACGCGAAGCTGCTTAAATTATTCCTGTTGTGGTTACCTACGAACAGTAAGAAACACATGAAACTACACCTCTCATTTTTTTTAATTCAGAACGCTTGCTAGAAATATGATTTTCGGACCACTCAGAATAGCTAAAAATTGTATGTTAGACTGGTGCGACTACGAAAATACGGCCTATATTCGTAAAGTGCAAAACGATACACTTGAATTGGTCGTTACTAGTTGCAGTCCAAAAAAAATTGAGACACCGCTTAAAGTCCAGTACGAAATAAAATGTTCGAAAACTGTGAATACTAGTTTAGCGAGCTGCGAATATAGGTGACGTGTCTCCTGCTCTTATTACTCCGCACACACTGTTCTTGAAGAAACAGGTAGTGTCCATGTTGAGCCTCTTACTATCCACCATACATTATTAGTAGCGACTGGAAAATTTCGCGATTTCAATGACCTGTAAGCTAGAATCCATTACTATGCATATTCAAGGCCCGTCTATTCGTTCATTGTCTGTTGTTCCACTGAGTAGCAGCTAGTTGACAAATAGTCGGGGCTTGAGTATGTATAGTACAATGGATTCTAGCTTACAGGCCATTTAATTCGCGAAATTTTCCGGTCCCTAACATGGGGTACCTCCTGGAAGCAATGACGGCGCTGAGCTTGACGCAGACCCTCGCGACTTGAACGCTACAAGCTCGTCGCGGGAGACGCTGGCCGCCGCGTGCTACAGCCCCAGTAATGAGAAGTAAATACTGGGCGTGTCTCCTGCTGCTCCCCCCTGACACAATGAGAGTGACTTGTACACTGGGTGTGGGGTGTGTGGGTGGAGCTCCCACTGGCCGCCTTTATTGACTCCACCAGTCGAGGGTGCTGGGCCCAGCCTTATACACGTGCCTATAGTCCGCCGCATCGCCGGCTATTGCCGCTTTCTTTCCATGTGCTTAACTCTTCTGTGTTCTGGTTACAACACGTCCATACTTCTGTCCTGTGAGGTACACTGAGAAAAAAATTTTGTTGGTGCGGATCAACCAAATCATTTGTTTATAGAGGGGCAACGAAATATTTGTTTGCTCTTACCAAATTATTTTGTTCCCTCGATTTGTTTGAGGCAAATAGCTGAATTTTGTTAGCAGTACAAAATATTTAGTTGGTCATAAAAATATTTCGTTAGACATATTAAATGCGCATGCAATATTTTAAGAACTAAAAAAAATTATATTTTACTAACTTAAAAAATTTCAGAAATTTTAAGACTTAAAAAAAAGTATGGTCGGGCCGTTCATGAACTAACCAACTTTTTTTTTGTGTTTTTATAAAAATGTTTGGTACAATAGCAAGGCTAACGCCTCGCCACTGCACCAAACATCCCCCCCCCCCTCAAGTTAATCAATGCAATTCCCCAGTAGCTTTGTATCGTGTAGTTGTCGGTTTGTAATGGTAAGGTGTCTTTTGGCACACAGATGAACACAAACACCCAGTCCTGAACCCGAGGAGGTGGTTGTAAATGACACCTCCCCGGCCGGGAATCGAACACGGCTCACGTAAATTATATTGGCAACATTGACAGTCCAGTCGCTCAATTCCTGGACATTACTTGGCATAAGCACATAAGCACATTATTGGCGCAGAGCTGGTCAGTTTTTTTTTTTTTTTTTTTTTTTTTTTTTTTTTTTTTTTTTTTTTTTTTTTTTTTTTTTTTTTTTTTTTTTTTTTTTTTTTTTTTTTTAAGTGAGTGAGATTATTTTATAGTGTACTCAGTTACGTATACCTTCGATAAAATTTGACAGCTAATTATGGGCAATAACTGTTCATATTTGGTTACATGTGGCACAGTGCAAGGCAAAATTCCCACTACAAATTGCGATATATGTTAAATTTTTTAAAGCTGAAATTGCCTTACATTATGATATATATTACAAATTATTTCCTTAAGTAGCTGTGCAATTTTGCCAAAGATATGCAAAACTGAGTAGACTATATCTCCAGCACATAAGTAGACATGTTTTGCTGGTCAGAGTGTCAGAGACGAAAAACGTTAATATCTTCCTTTACTCTATCGGGACAAACAGAAGTCCATTAGCGACGCTTACGTTAACCCAAGCTTCTTGTTTACTCTAAATGTCAAACAAAATGTCAAGGACATGGCCGGTACATTTCTGTGTTAGCTAATGTATAAACTGCGTTCATTAAATGCAACCTATTCACTGCAGTGCAGAAGATTAATACATGTTCAGTGTGCTCAGTCGATAAACGCGAAATTTTGGCCAAAAAAATTTTTTGTGGTCGGGCTTAAATACCACATTAACTGAGTTGTTGTTGACCGCTTTCACAGACCGAACTGTGTCCGTTTACTTAAGCAAAGCTTTTAAAAATCGAATTTTTTTTTTACGTGATACGTCAACGTCAGTTGACTTGACTTTCTTAAGAGGGCGTGGTAAATAATCCAACGCTAAAACCATTAATATATAACTGTAGGTTTCTTGAAGCCAATTTGCGAAAGTTAAACAATAGCAATCCTAGGCAATAGTTTTACCTAACGTTTTAAACAAAATTGTTTCCAGTGTCACAAACTTCTTAGGCACAATCTCTGACGCCGGAACTTCGTGCATTTAACTGCGGCGCAAGAGATCACGCGTAACGAATGAGTAAATCTGGATAAATATTTACTCATAAAGTTGGCAAATACCATTATATAGGATTGTCATTGATTATTTTATCCATATTGGCTTCTAAAAAAGCGTAGAAATCAATGTTTTCAGCGTTTATTTATCTACCACGCACTCTTAAGCCTGCGGCAGCTAAATCAGTAATCAACTCAGGCTTGTGTAACTTATACACCCAAGAAGACATAATTACGCAACTGATTGCAAGCAGTGACAGAAACCCACGAGAGAGAGAGGCGCAGGTTGTATCGTTATTGGTTTACTAGGCTGTGCAGGTTGAAATGTGTCCGGATTCCGCACCTTAGTTGAAGTAAGTGGGCTTTACGTCTCGTCGAGAGAGAGGTCAATAGAGACGGTGATAGACAACTTGTTACAATGACAGTGTATGTGTTTGTGATGCTAACTCAAAAATGCAATTTTTTGAGTTGTTTCCCTTTTGAACTGGGCCATCGATTTGGACAAATAATCAGTTTCCGTACGGACTTCTTACTAGCAACAACGCCTAAATAGGTTTTAAAATAATGTTTGTCTCGCGTATCAAATAGAGGCCACGCCGTTGACGGCACGGTGACTCCCAGTACGCAGCATATCATAGAACAGTTATCAAACACCTCTCTGTATTACACGATATGTCCATTAACGGCTCTGTAAGTACACTCGGCCACAATATTCAGTCAGATGGGCAGCGGACGGCATACGTTGCGGCAGTGGACGTCCAGTTCTTCGTAGAATTGCATGCAGTATAATTTATAAAAAAAACATTAACTATAGCATACGTTTCTCAAAAGTTCAGCAGCCTTGGCCTTGGAGCTGAAACACTTAATCTTCTTTAATGTTAGTCTCTGCTAAAAAAATTGTGGCCGGCAATAATTTTCTCCTTTCCAACGAGCAGCCGGTCTCTTCCGGCAATTTAAACGGTGGTCACGTGGTAGACGCAGTTTTAGTCATTACTAATTTTATATATACACTTTTAAAGGTTCCGCGGTGGCCGATAGGTCAGACCTCTCATCTCCCACCAAAGCGATCCGGATTCAATTCCCGGTGGGGTCGGTCCCCGGATTTTCGCATGTGGGAATCGCGCTGGACGATGCCGCTGGTCGGCGAGTTTTCTCGGGGATCTCCCGTTTCCCTCGTCCCTTCATTCCGGCGCTGATCCATACTCACATCATATCACCTCCCACCACCGCTAAAGGCCTCGATGTTAAGCGCTGACCAAAAATCTCTCACTCACTCACTTATACTTTAAAAAATTTAGAAATTTAAAATTATAATTTAAAAAAAGCAAAGAATTTTTTGAATGGAAAAATATTTTGTTGTTTAAGCAGGAGATTTTGTAGTCTACATCATATATTCATTGTTTTTTTTTTTTTTTGTTTTTTTTTTTTTTAGTTTGGTAAATTGGTTTTTGTGTTGTACTTAAAACCGTGACATGCAAATTTTGACACTAAAAAGCCATTATCCATAATTCTCAAATATACCGCTGCACCGGACAGTCTAAAAGCCAGCCCAGCAAACAGATAAAATTTAAGTAAATTAAACAGAACTGCCTTAAAGGTAAGTTCTGCCTTGTAAGGATATGAATTTTAAAAACTTCAATTATAAAAATGACGAACCACCCCAATATTCTAACACTGTAGTATGATAGTATCATCGTAGTATAGCATCATACTAACATAATATCATACTGACATGAATAATTAAACTGTATTGTAAGCTATATGTAGAGACCCAGTATTTCGCGGGTTCAACGACTCGTCGTGTGTTTTTAACTAGATGATTGGCTGCTGCTCCAGTGAGTACACCTAACAAGGAGCGAGGTAGTCGGCGAATGTTTTCATGCAGGTATTTTATTAGTTCACAGTCTTCAAGGAAGAATTTAAATAACAGTGACCCAATCCTGAAAGTAAATAATGTGTACAAGAGGTTCAAATCTAACATCTGAACGAATCAGACAAATTTGCGGGCCACTGGCTATAACAATATTTGTTTAAATACATTCATCAATATTACTTATTACTAAAATCAATTAAAATATAAATCCATCACCAAATAATAAAATTTCAACATTGGAAGGTCAACCAACGGTGCACTTTACAGTGACTCTAGTAAGTCTCACGTATTTACAACATTATATATATATATATATATATATATATATATATATATATATATATATATATATATATATCCTGCATGAAAAAAAAACACAGGAACTTTTGCAAAATATAGCCAGTCTCTTGTTTAAAAATAATATTTACGCTATAACCACCTTTTTAAAATCCTATCAGGCTTTTTACAGAAAAAAAGTATGTACACTGTGAGTCCCTTGCAGATCTGTGGTTCACATGTAGGTTGTCCCTGCACAAGAACATTTTATCACATTTGTCGTACTGCATTGAGAAAAAAATTTTGTTGGTGCAAACAAAATTTGTTTGAATCAACCAAATCATTTGTTTGTATAGGGGCAAAGAAAAATTTGTTTGCTCGTACCAAATTATTTTGTTCCCTCGATTTGTTTGAGGCAAATAGCTGAAATTTGTTAGCAGTACCAAATATTTAGCTGGTCATAAAAATATTTCGTTGGCCATATCAAATGCACATGCAATATTTTAAGAACTAAAAAAAATATATTTTATAAACTTGCAAAATTTCTGAAATTTTACGAGCTAAAAAAAAAAAAAAAAGAAAAGATATGGCCGCGCTGGGATTTGATCCGTCATCCCTTCAGTTAACATTTTCAATGCATGACCTAACCAACTGAGCTACGAATGCTTCCATGACAGTGGTATTGTTATTTGTATAGGAATAGCACAAAGAACAAGTTGTGCAGCTGCGGTGTTTTTCAAGTTTATAGCATTTTCTTTTGTGATCAATCGAATTAACCACTTTGAAATTGTTATAGCTAAAATTAACGTACTAAAATTATGCTGATTATCAGTTTAGACGTCCTACTTGTGGCACAAACTTATATTTTGAATGTTGAGGTATACAGTGTTCGCCATCTTGTCGCTTACGCACGCCAATCTGCCATCTTCCGCAAGTAAACCAAATGTATTTAGTTTCGCCAACAAAATCATTTAGTCCAACGAAAAAAATTGTTGGTTCAAAGAACTTAACTTATAACTAACAATATTATTTTGTTGACAAGTTGTAACGAGTTGTTTGTTTACACAAAATATTTATTCGACGTCCTGAAGTAACAAAATATACGTTTGGCACAAACAAAGTGCGGTTAAATGAATAATTTGGTCGAGGGAAATAATTAGATTTGTTTGGGGGACTCCAAGCTTGGTCTTACCAACAAAATATTGTTTAGTTAAAGCAAACATCACCCAAACAAATTTATTTAGTATAATGAAACAATTCTTTCTCTCAGTGTGTGACGAGGTGCGAGAAGGGTTGATCATTCAATATGTTTCATGATAAATGCAGCAGACGTGTTTGTGAAATATTTTAAACAAAAGTAGCTCTTCATGTTTGGCATTCTGGCGAAGAGACTGTTGACTCAGGAGCTGTCGAATTTATCAACACGGTAGAAGAAATTGTTGTTTCATGATTGACAGATGGTTATTACAAAAATTGTGGTCTCGCTCCAAGAAGTCGTTGGTTCCTTGCCACTCGAGGGTGGTAATGTAGTGATCTCGTACATTGCTGGCCTCTGGCAACTAGTCCATGTACTTTCTTCAGAATCCACAGAGGGACCAACAATCCAGTTGGCTCGGCTTATACGGTCATCTGGATGTGGACTTGATCCAGTTATGACAGACAGCCAATCAGCTACAAGAAGAAACTGCATCATCTCAACTGGCCAAAGAGGCCTGCGCACATGTAAGCTGCTGCTCCATGCATACGTCTCCAGTAGATGCAGCTACTTGGCGCGACATCACCTGTGTACTTGACTTTAGGACTGTTTTCTCACATGCGCACCATCGTGGTGTCAGGCGAAGGAATGGAAAGTGGAGAGCAAACACTTTCGCAAGGCGTCGTTGCATGATGCAAGTCGACACTTTTTAAGTGACTTGAGCACTGTTTCTCGCGCGCACCCGCACAGTGTCCAGTAACATCTGGTCACGTGCCCATGTGCGCTGTGTGTAGTGATAGCTTGTGAAGTGCAAAGTCTATTCTAATGTAGATCTAACAAAGTTATATATGCTTGTTTGATTATAGTAAACTTATTTGTCAGCTTGTTAAAGACGTAGCCTATTCATTATTTGTTTAAAGTCATCTTCGTGAATTTTGTGACTTCGCGACTACTTCGCGACTCTTTGGAGTTTCTTTCTCGACTCCTTCGCAAATCTCCGCGACTATACTTTGCAGACGTTCGCGAACTCTTCGTGACTCTTTCGCAACTTTTTCTATCATAATTATGTATAAATATCTTATTAGAATATGTTTTGTATTTGTTAATTTGGTCTGCCAAGAATTGTGTTATTTAGTTTATAAGTAAAAAATAGTATATGTAATTTTCCCCTAAATATTCGTGAAATTTCGCTGCCATGTATATGAATGAATGCATGATGTGTTTGTGTATTGCTGAGGAATGCAGTAATTTCTACATGTTGTGGAAGGAAAAATAAATTGCTCATAGACGTTAGGAAATATTACATTACATTTGTCACATAAATTTGATATATTTTTTTTTTTTGCAGATATGACAGCTTTACCGTAAAGAAATATTATATCTTTCCTCCATCGACACTGATGTTGATTTTCACAAGACATAGATTATTTTTAGTGGTATTATGTTTGCTGAAACTTTAAGGAACTCGTAACTTAGCTGTAGGGTATGTTAAACTGTTTAAAATTGCTTCCAGATGTGTACTTTACAAAAAGGAAAGCTGTATTAATAAGCCTTATAAATACTTCTTCTTTGTGCGCCCGGAATGTGATATATTTTGATGTGCAATATGTATTTTTTTTCTTCAGGTGATGATAATTATGGATGCCTGTTCCACCTTTCACCCCGGAGTAGTAATTTTTTATTTGTTATGTTTTCCTTATCTCTGCTGTAGGATGATGCTGCAGTGCTTTTCAAGGAGTCTCCACATTCACTATTCTTTGTGTTAAAACTATGGTCAATTAGTACATGAAAGGATTCTTCTGTTTTTTACAGGTGGTTACAATCAACAGCAAAGGCACTCTTGGCATGGCAACAGCCAATCCCGTGGCAGCTATGGCTCAGACCGGGGTGGTTTCGGTGGTGGTTACAACGCCAACCGGAATAGTGGTGATCGATACGACTCAAATAGGAATAGCAGCGGTGGCAGATATGACGCCAACAGGAGTAGTGGAGGCAATTACGACGCCAATAGGAGTAGTGGAGGCAATTACGACGCCAACAGGAATAGTGGAGGCAGTTACAATTCCAACAGGAGTAGTGGCGGCGGCTTCAACTCCAACAGGAGTAGCGGCGGAGGCTTCGACAGGCGGGGTAGTGGTGGCGGCAACTTTGATGCCAACAGGAATAGTGGTGGAAACGCCGACTCCGGCAGATACACCGCCAGGACGTAAGTATTTCGTGCTTATTGTCAACATTTTGTTAATTATGTAGTTTCCTTGAAGTAGTTCTCTCGAGCGACCCTTTTACCAAAAGTACATTCGATGATGTTGGCTTTCTCCACCAAATACAGGACTGGCTTTAACTATGACCTACTTACTAGCTCCCAGAATAATGTTATTCACTGTCATGTAGTGTAAACTCTTTTATTTTAAACTCTTATTTCATTATCACTCACATGTAGCTTTTTTTTTTTGTTTGTTTGATTCCGCACTGAGTTTAATAAGACTAGCCAAACATACAACATGGGTTTTTTTTCTGTTATTGTGAATACAAACTGTAGAACGAACATTTATCCTGTAGAAACTTAACTGTGTGGCTTGAATGTTTTGCTTCTGAAGTTGTTTTTATTTTAACTATCCCCAAAGTCGCAAATTCAAGGTTTATCTAAAAGTGCTTGGTTGCTGTAATGTAAACCACGTCTTTCTATTTCAGTAGTTGTTTGAAACGTTTCCGAATGCATCGTTTGTAAATTAGTTGTTCCATGGGGATAAAAAATTAACTCTTTAAACTGAATGTGTCTTTAGTAGCTTCATTAGTAGCTTCATTAAAAGAACTTTTACTAATAGTACTTCGGTACGACATCGGTACGAACGTGATTGCACCTAAGGGAGTCCTGTGTGTAATGTCTGTGTTTCAAGTTTAAAACAGATGCTTACCAGAGTTAAATTATATTTCCTTGGACACTACACTTCGCAGTATTGTACCTCGTGGAGTGTCCTGTTGTGAACGTCATCTCACTTCGTCCTGTTGGTGGTATTTTTCGTGTGTGCTATCAACTAAAATGATTTATTCTTTCATGATTTCATGTAGAACTGTGTTTCAAAATACTATTTTAAAACTGTAAATTTAATCTGCCTTTTGCATACTTTGTTTTTGGCATTCATGTTATAAGTTTAATACTTCGTTAATGTGGATGCTATTCACTTGAGTGGTATTCTTTATGTAAACACGTGGCCTACTATATGTTGGCCAGTTGTAGTTTTCTGAATGTATAAAATTCGAGGATTATGCAATTTTAAGAACATAAACGTAATGTTATGAAATAAGACACAAATCCGAGGTAGGCCTACTGTTGCGCAATCAAAGCTTTGTTGAAACAATGGGTTTTGGACTCGCGCAATCGCAGCAAGTCATCTCAGAAAACCAAGAACAGTACAAGAAAACGGTAAAAGAAACGAACCTGAACTGGCTTAACAAACTGAAATGTATGATATATAAAATATGTTTCTCATCTTACCTCATGGAGGATTTATGTTTAAAAGCACTAGGCGGGACCGACATTTCGCTTTATAAAGTCTGACTTCGTTATGTAGACGATACATCTATGATATGACAATACAATACTTAAAAACTCGGCGAATTTACAACTTTTTCTCATATCATTCAAGCCATCTATGCAGTTCTCGTATGAGAAATAAACGAGTGGAATTCTTCCGTAGTTAGATGTAATAGTAACAAATAAAAGACCCTGAGCAAGGTGGCGCTGTGGTAACATGCTGGATTCTCATTCGGAAGGTCTTCGTTCTGATTTCGGTTTTTCATGGTTTCCGGAAATCACTTTAGGCGAATGCTGGGATGGTCGACTCCTAGCCTAGCTCCTGTCATTTTACAAAGATGTGTGTCGCCGTCTCTAATGAACTCGCTGTCGACGAGACGTAAAGTCCACTTACCTTACCAAAGAAGGACTACAAAATGTCCACAAAAGTATACCGAATACCTACTCATACAGGTCAGTACCTCCACTTTGACAACCAGTCACTCAGCTAACGAGTTAGCTATCCTAGCCGAAAAAAAATATGCTCCAATAAAGAATCAATAGCCACCAAACATATTTATCTATTAAAAGAGTTTCTTAAGAACGGCTACCGTATATACACCACAAAATAGCACATACAGAAATATAAATCCCTCGTTTATCCACAAAATGCACTAGAAAAGTCTGCAAGAACGTTAGAAACTCTACACCATGGTAGAAGTGGTCTTCAACTCCGCCGAAGTGATCATGCCTACCGAAGTGGTCGCTAACACGAGCGAATAATTCAGAGATTTAATCAAAATGTTGCAAAACACACATAATGTTTACTGGTCATTTCTGAAGTGTGCTAAATGCATTTGTTCGCAATCGAAGATGATTTACATCTCTTAAGTGTCCAACCTGAACCTTTCATAACCATATTTTCTTTCTCACGACAAATTTTTCATGTACTACTTTCAATGCTGTTTTCGATTTCGCCAATGGTATAAAGGGACACATTCGTAGTCTTGAATGCTTTCCTGCAGTATGCATCTCCATACGCCTTAAGTTTAATGTACTCACACACCATCTATATATTTTGTTTCACATTTTCATTTACCAACTCTTCTGTGACTGTATTAAATTTTCTTTCATATTGTTTTAAATGAATTAATGTAGTTTATTGTACCAGTTGGGTTCGTGGCTACATATGTTTTCATAATACCTCGGAGAGGAGTACGAATTCATTTCTATTAGGCATATCAGTAACATGTACAGGTGTAGCAGCTTCAGCTTCGCACATTTTATTATTTTCGCTATGTGCATCTCGTCAGATTCTTTCTTGATCGTTAGGTGTATCATAACACTTAAGCTTGCCCCCATGATTGTAACATCTTAAAGAGTTGAATAAACCAAGTCTGTCTTCTTAGAACATTTTCTACTTCTCGTCGTCTGGCATTGCGTCTTGACACAGTTGCAACCTTGATGACACAATTGTGTGGTCAAGGATTAACTTCACAAAGTTGAAGACCCTAGTGACTCGGCTGGTGTCAATGGAGATTTCGTCAGTGCTGTGGAGGTTGTATGGATATCAGAAGATTTTGCTGCTGACTGAAGAGCATCCGAAGAAGTCGTTCTAGGGTTGGTCGATGGTACCACACCAGGCAGGTCTTCAGCCAAATAGGTCGATGTAACCATTGCTGATGTAGCGTCCCTGGCCCAAGAAGTAGACGATATCATACCACACAAAATAACACAGTAGATTTCGATCTTTAGAAATCTACTGCGTTCTTTCGTGTCTTCATCGTTGTGTCGTCTAGACTATTGACTGTGACGTCGTAGTTGTCATCCTATCTTGTGTCTAACATTGTCTTCGTCTCAGCATTGTCTGTTCTGTCTTAACTGTGGTGTCCTGAGTTTTACAGATTATTTGCTTTTTGTATTTCGACTTTTATTTTTGGTTGTGTATTTTATTTTCCTTTATTTGTTGTTATCTAATTCCTTGTGTGTTCTTTCATGTTCTGTAGCTTTGGTTTATCGATGTGTTGACAACAGCCAAACTAGACTTGTTTTCTCGTTTGTTTTTTCTTAGTTCTCACTTTTAAGATTTCTGGGACGACATAATATTGCAATGGCGTATGTCCACAGTAGTGCAGTATGCTGTTGTAAAGTTCCAACCCTAGGGCCCATTTTACAATGTGCAGTCTGCATTCAACTGCAGTCGAACACAATTCATAGTTTGCAGTCCAGCAGCCATGATTTTTATGTATTGTTTTTAAAAAACTGCTTTTTTGGCCATGTTTTGAACGTATTGTTTGTGAAAAATGCTTGCTTAGCGTTTGGAAGCCTGAAAAACCTCGAAAAACAATATTTGTTTACATTACGTGATTATGAGAGCAACACGTAATTGGTAGTAGTTTTTCGGCAGTCCAGTAGTAAAAGATAACGTTTACCATCTCCGACTGCTGGACTACTGACTGTCAACTGCAGACTGTGCGTTGTGATTATGTGAATACTTCGAAGGGGGGTTTTTTTTGGGGGGGGGGGTAGTTCTCGCAAAATTTGTAATTATTATATTTCTACGACATATAGTCTGTTTTGTAGGCATACACTGTGACTATTTTTCGTAGTAATGAAAATTTTCTAGCTTTCATAGTTTTTGTTTAGTGTAAAGTAAAAGCCAAAATTTGCATAAAATGGTTTTATACAAGAAATAAAAACCAGTTGACTAATAACAGAAACAAATAATTCGCACTCAAGAACAGTGTCGCGGGTTACGACTTGACAAGTATAAAACATTGCATTGACATTTTTGTATTTAAAAAAAAAAATACGCAAATTTTACATTTTTTATTTTAATGTTTAGTTATGTCTAGACGCATCCCGCGATACTGTTCTTAAGTGGGATTTTTTTTCTCATTTCTGTATTTGAGTTTGTTTTCGTTCCTTGTATAAAACTGTGCAAATTTTGGCTTTGACATGACATTATACAAAAACAATGAACGCTAGAAAATTGTCATTACTATGAAAAATAGCCACAATGTATGCCTGTAAAACAAGCAAAGTCTGGTACAAATATAAAAATTATTTAAACAATTAAAATTTGGCACGGTGCTTCCTTCCCTTATAGCCCCAGTCACTTTAGATAAAATTTGAGCAAAACCTTACGAAAATAGTGTCGAGCTGTAAATTGGCAGAGTTGTTCAACTTTATTTCCTGAACAACATATCAAAAGTCCCCAACCCTCCCCTATCTGGTTCCTGGAATTCCAGGGGATTAAACATCTGGAACCCTGGAGATGTGCGAGTTAACACTGGAAAGGCTGTTATTCATAAACAACTGAAGCTACAAAGCTCAAATAGGTCTCAAATTCAAGACAAAATT
>PNEQ01001158.1:24304-36109 GCA_003012365.1 Medauroidea extradentata | reverse complement strand
TTTTTTTTTTTTTTTTTTTTTTTTTTTTTTTTTTTTTTTTTTTTTTTTTTTTTTTTTTTTTTTTTTTTTTTTTTTTTTTTTTTTTTTTTTTTTTTTTTAGGCACGTTGTTAGCACAGAGATGATGAAACCCGTAAAATAAAACTTTTAAATCATGCTTTTAGCTTTCCTTTGGTATTTAGTTTTGTCTTCTGATACTTGCTATTCCATGTACATCTTGTTTCCTATGTTCCCCCGTATGAACTAAAATACTTCACACTGGTTTATTTTAGCAGTATTCTTTTTTTAGTGTTATTGTTGAAATACTTATTGTTGCAAAAAAAAGTATTTTTATAGTGTGTAGGCTACTATTAAGGTTTACTTTTTTTACATTTGTTGTACATGTTATGGAATATGTGCGCTATATCCCAGCGTCATGTCATAAATACATATTTGTAGCAAGCAAAATCAACTCATCAAAAATCTTCTAACAATACTGCATACACATATTTAGGTTACTTACGATTGAACGCTGAACACAATATGTGATATTTACTAGTCATGTGTACCTATGGATGCATTGGTGTACCTGTCATTGTTGGACCAAAATAACCATTAAATATAATTATGTTAAACCCTACAGTAATATTTTTCATTTTCCGTTGAAGTATTTAATAATTGAACAATTTTTTTATTTTTATCCTTTCTTTGAAAATTTTTCATAGGGATATTTCAGCGCGTAACAACACTGTTGGCTGCAATGCGCTCTCCTCCCTCTGCTGCTCAATCGCTTGTTGTCAAGTTGTTCGTTCATACATCAGCGCTGTGTGGTGATTATGTTTCGTGTTGTACCGTAAGAAGCTTTTGGTCTAATAGTGACTCAATATGAATAAAGTTGCAGAGATTGATTTTGTGTGGCAACATTTCTGGCTGTTTGTGTGTTAATGGTGAGTTGTGTATTTCATCGTCCGTTTTAGTCTTCTTTATGAAGTGTTTTGACGAAGGGTGAATCTGCTAATTGACTCCCGTAGAGTTGGGCCGTTGCATATAAAGGTTCGTGTATTTAAATTTTCCGCTGTCTACCTTAAACATTTCATTTATGTAAAAAGTTATTTTATGTACAGTTTAAGTGGCAAAGGTAAGTACTTCACGATCACGTTATGTATCAATTTTGATATCAAAACAAAGTTATTTTAATGTTTACGCCCACACTCAACAATGCTGATAACTTCTATATAGGTAAAAATTTGCAAATTATTTGTAGTAAATTCTATCAAATTGGCTATTTAAACTTTCAAACCCATTTCACAACAAAAAAAAAAAATTCTCACACGAATGTGCGAATCTGTTGAATTCATAACTTAAGTGAGCTCTCGGCTGTATTTTATGCGCGCTATATTTGTCTCTGCGAATATGTCTGATGTTTGTAATTTCAGCCCTCCCTATCCAATGCCAAAAATCTGCAATACCAATGGGTATTAATAATGTTTTTGTAAAATAGCAAATGTAGTAGCAGTATGTATATCGCTTATACATGTTAATACCTTAAGTGTTAAAATAAGGTTAATATGGCGGAAACATCAACAGCTCAAACAGCATATATTCGTATTCGAATGAAAAGTAAGGTTTTCTGCAAAATGAAATTAATGTAATCGAAATAGTCTCAACCATACCTAATTAATAACTGACATAAACAGAACATACTAAACATGAATTTCAAAATAATTTAAATCCAAGCATTAATTAATTTTATAGGTATGATGACAGTAATTTTATACTGTACTAATAAGGTAAACTGTAAACATACATTGTCCTTTTTTATATAATATCTTATGTATAACTGATTTGATAATGTAGTGTACATACGTTGTTTAAAAAAATGCAAATATGAAATGTGTAATTCAGTAAATGTACAGTACATCAAGTATAACTTTTTCATATTGGCAGACTCACTTATTTTCCAGAAATATGAATATGGACAATTTGCGTTATTCTTAGGTCTGCCATCTTGAATATCTTTGTGCAAAGCAGGAAAGACATTAATATATTTCTCTGCAAGCTTTTGGGTATAAAATATAGTCGGAACTAGACCTGCCGGGAGGGTGATGAAACCTGACTTTCTCATGTAGAAATGCTACCAGGAAATACTGTAAACAGAAACTTTTGCTGTTCATCCTGTGATTATTTTGCAGACAATGAGTAAGAGGAAGTAGGCTTATTAATTATATTTTCTTTTCAGTCATGAGAATTATGGTAGAGGTTCCAGCTGTGGAATTTTTTCCTCATGCACTACTGCAGTCATGGCGAGTAAAGTTTGCATAGTGTGTGGATTCCCGATGCAAGACACTAGCCCTGTGACTATTGGTGAAAAAGCAGCAGCATCACTTAGAGAAGCAAGTACACGAAGAAACGATGATTTGAAAGACGTCTTCAACAGTGGATTAGTCATTCACATTTCTTGCAGAAAAAGCTACATTCGTCCTAGCAGTATTATAAAATCTTTGAAAAGGACACACTCAATTTCCGAGGGCGACAAAGATAACTGCATTATATCTGCACTGCGCTCATCTTCTAAATAGTTTTACATTAAAAACACTGTTTCCTTTGTGGTGAAGTTGTTAATAAGGAAGATGAGATCAAAAAGAAGGTGAAGCACCGAGACAGCATTCGTGCTGTATCCACAATCGAGTTGCGTCAAAATGTGCTAAAACATGCTCGTCTCAGAGGAGACGATCTGGGAAATGAAGTTGAGACCAGGTTAAACGCAATACATGATCTAATAGCTGCTGAAGCTAAGTACCATGCTAAATGCCACTTGAAGTTTTTCATGGGCAAGGAACTGCTTCCAACTCATTCTACAAAACGTGGCCGCCCCCGTACTTCCGACCAAAGTTAAGGTTTCAAATCTTTGTGTCAGTTTTTGGAAAACAATGGTGAGTGCCAGTTCAGTCTCACCGATATTTGCTACAAAATCAACGAGGGGGAAGTGAAGTATTCAAAAGCCTGGGTAAAAGACAACCTCAGTGCATATTTTGGGAATTTGATAAAGTTTGTTGAATTGTATTAAGTATGAAGGAAACGTCAGAAAAAATTCTCTACGATCAGTGGTATTTAAGAATAAACAAAGTGATACTGATAATAGAATGTGCATTGTTGATGCAACAGCAAAAATTATAAGAGATGATATAAGACAGAAAATTTACGATTGTGACTTGTACCCAGATGGCAATAAGTTATATACTACAGACCATTCAACATTGCCAGCATCACTTCAAACATTCTTCAAGATAATGATAACATCTAAAAGTGAAGATGAAACCATGGTTACAAGAAAACAAGCAGCAATTGGTGAAGCAATCGTAAGTGTGTGTAGGCCACGTTCAGTTGTACTGCCCATTTTACCTGGCCTAGGTGTATGGGCTCATCGGGACTTCGCATTGAAACAGCTTGTGAACCTGCTTCACAGTGTAGGATTTTCTACATCATACAAAGAAGTTCAAAAATATGAACTTCCCACGATTGAACAAAGAAGTGACACAAGAAAGACTCCTGGCCATTTTGTGCAACAAGTTTTCGATAATACAACATACGCACAATATATGATTTTTGGCACATTCCACAGTCTTGGAGGTGTCGTGTCTTACCACTCCTCCCGAAGAGGACAACAAAGCACCGTTACAGCATATTTTCAAAATTTCTTCAGCTCAACAGATTGCAGAAAAGGGGAGAATAAATATTAAGTGGTACCAGAAACCTCAATGTTCGGGCCTAAAAGCCGTTACAATAAAGAACCTGGGTAACGATTATGTGGAAACCGTCTCAGGAGCAAACTCCCTGGACCTGATGTGGGCCATTGGAAAGTGTATGTCACCTGCTTGTACCCCATCATGGAATGGATACATGAAAATGGCACAAGATATTGACCATAAATGTCAAGTATCACAGGTAGATGCACTACCTTTCATTAATCTGGATCCCAACAATCTGAGTACCTTGTACACAGCTATGCTGTATGCTGTGGATATGTGTCAGCAATATGGTCGGGACACAGGTTTCATCACATTCGACCAGCCATTGTACATAAAAGCAGCTGAGATGGTCGCATCTGCAGAGGAAGGAAGTCCTTTGAAAAAAGTTGTTGTTCGATTAGGAGGGTTTCATCTTCTAATGTATTTCATGGGAGCTATAGGATATATTATGGAAGGTAGTGTACTTGGCAGATCGAAGTCTATGCTAAGGCATCAGTAGTTCATATGCTGATTGGGCACTCATATGCACGAGCTTTCAGAGCACACTTTCTTACTCAAGAAGCCTAAATTCAGATTCTGGTTCTTCGATTAAAGGATCATTTCCCAGCTGAAGTAAAAGAGATACAAAATTTGAGAATGAATTATCTTAATAATTTTATATCCTGCGATGATGTACATAATAGTAATGCTCTTGTAGCACTGACCACTGCCATGGAAGACTCCAATAATAAACTTTCTGCCAAAAGTCGCACGTCAGCACTTTGGGTACAGCATATCGGGCAGGTTAGCTTGATTCGTCGCTTTATAAGAGCAGAAAGGACTGGGAATTGAGAACTACACCTTCATAGTGTAAAAAAAAACATGTTACCTCATCCATATGCTGCAGGCTATACAAACTATGTCAAAAGTGCATATTTGTATGTTCAGGAAATGCAAGCTCTTAAGTCCAAAATTCCAGTAGAAGAATACGAAAAATTCGTTGTTCAAAGTTATTTTACAATCAGAAGAAGCGACGAGTTTTGGAATGGTACTTGGAGTGATATTGTTGTAGAGCAGCACCTTATGAGAGCAATCAAAACATCTGCAGGTCTTACAAGAGGTCGAGGTATAACTGACAGTACACTTGCTCAGTGGGTTCTTTCTCTTCCAGGAACACTGCGGATGTGTGAAGGCATTGAATAATTCTGTGGAGTTTCTTCATCATCATCATCAGAGCAACATGTAGAGGTCCGATAAAAGCAGCAACGACTTGATAAAACAGATGTTCAGAAGTTTGTAGCATGGTTGGAGAATCACAGTCCATTTGACGTAGACACTGGAAATATTATATTTGTCTCAACTGGGGTCGTCGCCAATGCTTCTATAAACTGTGATTCTGTGGAAACTGTTGGGGAGGCCTGCATCAAGAAAATAATTGGGAAGGATTTTGGAAACATAAAATTGAAGAGATCTGATAAGATAAAACCGATTTCGTTTACAGGTCCATGTATTAAGGTGCGTGAAGTTTAAGTTCCAGTGGACACACATCAACTGTTTATGAGGATTTCATGATCATGAAAACACCAGAAGATCAGAGCACATACTTGAAGTATGAACTTGCCCCTTACCCTCCAGTACTTTTTCAAAATACTGAATTGAGAAAAACTGAAATGCCTTCCATTTGTGATCTCTTAGAGTCAAGCACCTTTAGTGACGAGTACATCAAACAAATGTTATCCATCGGAAATGAAATTATAGTGGGTGGAGGCATGCTGCTAATAAAAGTTGTATGGCCTGGTCCAGCTACATATGAGGAAATTTTTCAATTGTATGTGAGGTATGTGACTGATCATTAAACCACCTCATCGACTGTAGTATTTGATGGCTACGAATTTCCTGGGACGAAAGAGCAAGAACGAATCCGACGAGCAGCAAAACGCAGCTGTGTAAATATCATAGTCGAAGGAGCAAGATTCGTTGCATGCAGTCAAGCCGATTTTCTGTCAAACAGCATTAACAAAATTAAATTGATTAAGGAATTGAAGTTTCGTCTAGAGGACAAGGGAGTGCGTGTGATAAATACAAAATGTGATGCAGATATCTTAATAGTAAATACTGCGCTAGAAAGAGCAAAGTTCGAATGTAAAGTGACAGTCGTATCTTCAGATAGTGACATTTTGGTTTTGCTCGTTGCTAGAACCCCAAATGAAGCAATGGTTACACTTCTCATGCCAAGTATCGGATCACATGCAGCGAAATTGTACAATATTTCCGAAAACCAGGAAAACGTTGGTGTTATGAAGAGCCATATAGCCTACTTTTCGTACATGCGATGACTGGATGGGATACAACATCATCCATTTACAAAAAAGGAAAGAAGAAGGCATGGAACAGCCTTGCTGAAAATGCTGAATTGAAGAAAACGATGTCAATTTTTAACACAGCTGATACAGAAAGTCACAAAACTACAGAAGCAAGAGAACTTTACAATGGTCAAGACTGCACATCACTTAGGGTCTACATGTACAACAGAGGTATCGCTAAGACGCCAATATCAACCTCATTCAATTTAGTAACCCTCTCTCCAACTTCTGCTACAGCATATGAGCATTCACACCGGGTTTACTGCCAAACACAATAGTGGCTGGGAAATCATCTGGATGCTTCGCTTTGGGGATGAAAGATAGTAAATGATATACTTGTTCCTCGCCCCACTATGCAACCACCTGCTCCTGAAGAACTACTAAATATAATATCCTGATATTGCAAGGGAGACTGTAATTCAAGAAGTAGGTGTGAATGTAGAAGAGCAGGACTGCTGTGTTCCGGTATGTGTGGACAATACTGTGGAATGTGTCAGAATATCTTCGTTCGTGATGGAGCATCGGATGAAGAAGATGGCAACGAATTTCAGGTCTGACAATAGAAGGTAAAATTATATTCCATCGATTTACTATTAATATGTAACTCCAGCCACAATTATTATATTTGTGTCTATTTTCGTCATTTTTACTGCACATTTTTTTTTTCCATTGCCGCTTATTACTCCCACAGCTTTGTGCAGCACATTACATAAACCTACATATTTCCATGGCCATTTATCCCACATTCACTATAAAGATACCAATGGAAAGCTAAAACCATGCTTTAAAAGTTTTACTTAAAATGTTTTACCATATCTGTGCTAATTACGTATCTAAATTTAAAAAAACGCGATAGTGGTCAATTTGTTTGCATTTTTTTTTGTTTAGTCGCTTCGTACGCCACTGGATGAAATGAAATTACAAATTTATCAAGTCAGAAATAAAGTTCACCCTTTTATCTTGAATTTGAGACCTATTTGAGCTTTGTAGCTTTAGCCGTTCATGAATAGCAGTCTTTCCAGTGTTAACTCGCACGTTTCCAGCATTCCAGATGTTTAACCCCCTGGAATTCCAGGAAGCAGACAGGGGAGAGTTAGGGACTTTTGATATGTTGTTCAGGACATAAAGTTGAACAACTCTGCCAATTTACAGCTTGACACTGTTTTTCTTAAGGTTAAAACCTAAAGTGACTGGACTATTAACATACGTATCAATATCTGACAGCCGACTGCGAACAGCCGACTGTACACTGTAAATCGGACCTAACTCCTTGTGACTCGTTCGTGGCTTCTTGTGTCTCCGTTTGCAACTTTTCGGAGTGAACACTATGCCTTAATGATCTTGGTATTGGATGGTATAAACCATCATCGGCACTCAACAAATTAGCTCTCGTGCCTGTAAAGAGTGAATAGACTCTTATGTTTGCCACAACTGAATATATGTACTAATGACTTACGTATCAGCAAGTTGTACAGCATGGTGAAAGGATACGTGACTGGGCTCCGTGACTAGAGTGTTTCATATATGTGTTATATACAGCAGCCTACAAGGCAAACTTTACTCTTGAAGGTAGCAGCCATTCTAAACGCCACGAAACGCTACTTCCATTGTATGTAGACACCTATATTCGCTATAAAACTAGATCAAACTATGGTTCAGATACATTACAGTTTAGGCTTGTTAGCATCGTACCATCAATTGCGGATACTTTGACTGCAGAGGTAACTTTTACCAACTTAAAATATTTATTTTGGTCCTTTTTGGTGAAGAATTGGCAATCTTTATCTGGATGGCTCAAACTTAAGAGTTTAAATATTTAATTAGAATTCAGGGGTCTTAACTGGTCCCCATTTAGATTACCCTAGAAGTTCCTGTTTTTGAACTTTTTTCACATATAGTCCCTAAAAGGGTTTCTTTTATCGTTAAGTGGAATTAGTTCAATTTTCCCAGATAAACATACAAAAATTAACAATATATTTATTTTTCACTTAGTTATGAAATTTACTATTATAAGTGATGTAGCTATTTGTTTTTCTAAGCAGTTTCTATGTCTGCTGCCAGTGACTAAAATAAAAGGCAACCATTGCTATTAATACAATATATGTTGCTTCCTAATTCAAGGAAATTGTTTCTGTATTTAAAGTAAAAACTACTCGTTATGAGTACAAAATATACTCAGTTAACATTTAATGTACGTATAAATTTCCTTTCCTCATTCAGTGACAAAATAAAAAGTGTTTCAAACAAATTTAAAAGAAAAAAATTTGGTGAAAGTGCTGTCAAACAGTACTTAGTTTTATTTTTCTTTTAATCTTTGTTCTACATATAGTAAAAATAGTTACTATTTAAGTGCAGTTAATAGGTTTGTTAAAATCTTATGGTGATGTTATATTTAGTAAAAAAATTAATATTTTAGTTTACTGTTGTAAATACGTGAGATACTTGGTAATATATCTGTAAATATAATTTCTTGGTAGTAAAATCACGAAACGTGGCCACGTCACATCCAGGCATAGTTAAATTTGCCTTTGGTTACAAACTATACATTGGCTGTGACATCCCTCTCAAAAATGCAGACTAATTTATAAGTTAAACAAGAAAAGTGATCTTAAATATATTAAGCGTTCACCAAATTCTAGAACAATGTATCTGTCTTTAAAATTGGAAAATGTAGTAGACATGAAAATGTATATCATTATCATATGACATAATGCTTTTACGTCTTTCACAAAGTAAAATATTTTGAACAATTGTTTTGGCTCCTGGGATTCAGTCGCGTCACTACTTTCTTGTCTTTCAATATATCGGTAGTCGGTGCAGCTGCCATCGTCAGGTAGTGCGTTGACAAACGCATGATGAAGATGGCAATTTTTTTTCCTCTCAACTTCAAGTATTAATGTGCTCTGTTTTAAAATAATTCCTTCTCCAGTGCTCAGAGTGTAGTTGAATTGCATAGTGGAAATCCTTACCTAGCCTACAGTATTTTTCATAAAATGTTAAATTCTGCTTATCGGGCCTGTTGGTTGGGAATTTTTCATGCTTTTTTGGTCCCTATTTTCGGTTTCGGTCCCTTACTTGGCACCTATTTTAAACATGCATGGTCCCTAATATTTTTGCTTGAAGTAGTTGAGACCCCTGAGAATTATTTATTTCTTCACTAAATGGACTCACCTGTCAAAGTTTCGCCTGCAGTCGAAGTATTTCAGCTTGACGGTAAGGCAGAGTAGTGGTCTTCTCCGCCAATTTAGGTGATTCTGCCTTTCAGCACTTTGGAATAATATATCTGTAGATCTGTGTGCCCGCATTCTTTGCAGCCAGGTGTCGTCACTACTTCAGTGGACATCGTAGACTACCACGAGACACTTACACTATTAGTACACAAACCCCTTTTCATGGGGTTTCTTTGTTTCAGCATTCGGTTCCCTTACTCATTATACTAATTTAAATATTACAGACAGTTAAATGAAGGGTCTCCCCTCTCTCACGCACTAATCTACGTTAAGGAAGGCAGTATATATCTAGCATATCTTTTCTTTTTAAAAGACTCATATAATGCTTTTATTTTACTCGTGTATATATTATATGACTTCAGGATAAAACTCTGCCAATTTATCTTGTTTTCTTATCTCGTTCTTGGTTTTCTGAAACTGCATAGAGCTTCGCATATTCAAAACTAATGCAAGAAAATATTAATGAAATTTAAGTAGTGTTCCAATTGGCAAATGATTAAATATATGGTCACGGGATACGATTAAGTTTACAAGAACATGGCGTATTAGATCGTTTAGGTTTTTTTAGGGTAGTATGTAAGGAATCTTGGTACTCGTCAGTGTTCCAGTTGGCCGATAATGGATTATGTAATACGATGTTCGGGTCTCGTTATTTCACGGGATATAAGGACCAGAAAAATTCACGGATTCGCTGACGTGTAGGAAAACCACCAAGAATGTGTGTGCACTCAAAGTAAACATTAGCTGCTTATTGGTAGTTGCTGACATAAGAATTCCAGTTCTTGGCAGTTCTGAATACTATCACGAGTACGAGTGTCTACATAATACTTTATGTGTTGATGCACTACACAGTTTGAGAACCAGCTGAGTGTGTTCAGTGCACAAATGACTTGTGGCAGAGGAAAACTCTGCTTGTTCCATGGCAAACGATTTAAAAAGGAATGTCAACGTAATTGTCAAAAAGTAACGTTCTTACATGACTGGGCCTGTAATTAGTTTCTTATTTAATATTATTGCCTAGGCGCCTTCTAAGAGGTAGAGCCCGCGGTTGTAGAAGGGTCCTAAAGTGATTCGTGTTCAATTCCCGGCAAAGCTGGTCCCCGGATTTTCGCATGTGGGATTCCGTTGGTCGGCGGGTTTTCTCGGGGATCTCCCGTTTTCCCGTCCTTTCATTCTGGTTATGCTCCATACTCACCTCATGTCACCCCTACTAGCGCTGAAGACCTCGATGACCAATCTCACTCAATCAAGGTGTCAGGTAAGTCGAGAGACAGTTGCGAAAGTGGTACAAACTTACAGATGTTTTAAATTTACCTTGTGCCCAAACGCAATTTTTTCATGTCTCCAATTATTGGACAGTCAGAATTCGATATTTCCACCCCCGTACACACCCTAGGATGGTTTGGCGCACGCTTGGTGTTCAGACATTTGTGTGGTAAGGGATGAACGTGATGTCGCCAACCCCTGGCGCGGACAGCCAGTGCACGCGAGTGGATCGCCGGATTGTTGGATTGTTCATTTGTTTCCGCGTGATTGACACCCCCCGTGCAGTCCGCCCGTCTCCTACCCCCCCCCCCATATACCTGCCCATGTGTGCTGCAGCCCCGCGGCATTGTGCTGGCAACTCTACCACGCCCGTCACACGCACGAGCCAGGGATGCCCTGCGTGACATCGCCCAAGTAACACCCTCCCTCTCTACCTCGTCACTGCTCTCGCCTGCCGAACCACAGTCAATCTCTTACGTGTGTATATTTTTTTTGCCGGTCTTTGATATTCACAAGAAATATTAGCATGTTGCTTCACCAACGCGATAATGTTTAAAACATAGTCACTTTGTACATAAAAACAAATGATAAAAATTTAATTTAAAATCAGTATATAAAAATCAAACTGTTTTGTCAACACTATAAAAATGTTAATTAAAATTGACTGCATTAGTGTTCGAAAGCATCCCCTATTCGTGTGAGGTTAACGTGGTTTCCGGCAAATACTGTCAAATAATGCGGTGTTTATACCAATTTTCAGGGACTCGCGTGGTATATCATAAGCACTGTGATATATCATTAACAAACAGTGTGATAGCGCCGTGATATAACATAAACCAAAAGTATTATAGCGCCGTGATGTAATAAACAAGTATCAGCGCCGTGATATATCATAAACAAAAAGGGTCATAGTGCCTTGATATATATAATCAAAAAGTGTCATAGCGCAGTGATATGTATAAACAAAAAGTATCAGCACCGTGATATATATAAACAAATAGTGTCATAGCACAGTGATATATATATATATATATATATATATATATATATATATATATATATAAACGAAAAGTATCAGCGCAGTGATATATATAAACAAAAATATCAACGTAGTGATATATATAAACAAAAAGTATCATAGCGCAGTGATATGTATAAACAAAAAGTATCAGCACCGTGATATATATAAACAAAAAGTGTCATAGCACAGTGATATATATATATATATAAACAAAAATTAT
>PNEQ01001158.1:0-23304 GCA_003012365.1 Medauroidea extradentata | reverse complement strand
TGCTCATCAAAAACTCTCGCTTCTAAGCCGTCCAACATAGCTAAAAATACCCTTTTCAGGGACAGTTACGGAATCCCATAGTAAAGACACTGTGCTCATCAAAAACTCTCGCTTCTAAGCCGTCCAACATAGCTAAAAATACCCTTTTCAGGGACAGTTACGGAATCCCATAGTAAAGACACTGTGCTCATCAAAAACTATCGTCTCTAAGCCGTCCAACATAGCTAAAAACGGCCTTTTCAAACTTCCTTCAAAATGTACTAATTGTATTTATGCGAAACGCAGGACTTTGGTTCAGACCTTCCACTAATACAATTATATCGTCACCGCATGGATTCTCATAGTAAAAATGGATCGGCTGGAATCTTGCAAGCTAGTTCAGCGCGTGGCTCTTTGTTGCTACATGACAGTTGATGCGCGCTTCAATTTCGCCCTTACAACTCTGACGCGTAAAAGTGCTCAAGGTAGGCTGCGCCCTTAACTGCCCGTAAGTATGGTGTAAGATGTATGTAGAGCCGCGGCAGTGTGCGCCATGTTTCCCACGTGATCAAAACTGATGGCAGCATCGCTCGATCACCTCCTGTCTGACCACTGCACCACCACGGCCCTCGAACAATTGTGTTGACACTTCCTCGCATCCAGCGGTATAAATGTTTGTGTAAACGTAGGCCCGAAAACACTCAGATTCTTTGTTATAGCTCCAGTTTCTTGAGAGTGTGTGTTAGATAAATTAACATTCTGCTCGTTTTTTTATGTTGCCAACTTCATGATCAAACATTTACCCAGGATGATGCATTCGTTAAGTGTGATCCCTTGCATCGCAGTGGCAAAAGTGCGTAAGTTTATGTTTGAACGAACTACTGTTATTTTTATAGACATTACTTGTGACTCCTTTTTCCACTTTTAAAATTTTTTTAGCTCTCGTAGTCTTCCGATAGCGTCACATGAAAGTTAAAATCTACAAGTTACGGAAACACATAACTGACAAAAAAAACTAACTTACTCGAATGAATAATTTACACTGGAATTATGTATTATGGGCCATATACTAAAAGGTTAAAAAACACACAATAAAACTTCTTTGTACTATTTAAGAAAATCTACAAATTATGAAAATGTTCTTTACAGCAATTTTTAAAAACATACAAATGGCTTCTGTTTTGTATTTTTTATTCTTTTAGCATATGTCCTATAATATCTCATTTCAGTGTAAATTATTTATTTCGTGTACGGCAGTATTTGTACGATCCTGTAACTTGTAAATTTTTACTTTTGACATGCATCTGTGAGAAGACTACAAGAACAAAAAATATTTACAAGTGGAAAGTGTAGTATCGAGTGAATTCTATAAAACTAAAACTATGTCGAACAAAATACAAAATTGTGCATTTTTGCCACGTGAACCGTTTTACTGCACGAGGTTTCGGCATCGAAGCGTATTTTTCAGATATACGTTACTTGAGAATTTTTGCTTGGAAAGTTCTATCTGGTCACCGTCGTTCCTTAAGTCTCTCGTAATACAAATATTGACGGCACTGGTGTTGTTACCCTTTGTTAACCTGTAAATGAAATAGTTATCTGCTGAGTCCACATTTGAATAAGACATTCCTAGTAGGTGGTGTCCGTGGTAAATTCAGCATTTTAAGGCCATGTTAATAGTTTCACATATATTTTATTTAATTTTTCCACCACTGATTGGCGGGTCTAAAAAATATGTGTTGGGGGGGGGGGCTGATGGGCTTAAGATCTAAGTATTGTTCCGACCGAGAATGTTCTGATTTCCTGTTTTCAATAAATTTCTGTGTGACGATTAAAATGCACGTAACGTGTCGTAAGCGTACGCATGTTATTTTTAATGTTCTGTTATAATAAACAACTACACTATTATTTACGCTTTATACATCACATTGCTTGCCCCCTCATTCCCACCCCCCTCCCCGCCCAAAAAAAATATTTTCAAATCCGCCACTGCCACCACTAGACATAAACACTGTTGAGCGACTAACCAATGGTGTACACATCGAGGCCTTGGACAGAAGGAAGCTGTCGCCCAACTGTTGTGGTGGCATTCTACACAAACATGAGCCATACCACGTCATACAATTTTCATTGTAATATGGGAAGCTGTTGCGAAATAAACTAAGCCTTCTTGACACGTACACATTTTTTTCTAAGTGTGAAGAATAACTGTTTAATTTTTTAGCATATATTATTTTATCTTTTTTTTTTTCTGTTTGCACTTTGTCATTTGAAAAGCTGTTAAGGGAATGTTATTTAATAATTCATGCAAATATTCAGCTAGCTGTACATTATTTGTATGTACATATTGCTAATATTGTATATGTTTATGTCTTGCAGAGAGGTGGAAACTCATTCAACAGAAACAGAAGTAACTATGGTGGAAAATACTAAGTACTTTTCGTATTATATGGGAAGTATTGAATTCTTGATGATGTTATGCAAGAGTTGAGAAGTATTTTCACCCCAAAAAAAACATTATTTTTAAGGCAATAGAAATAACAAGTGTATTTTTTACTCTGTTTTAAAAGTGACATTTTCAGACTGATGTACTGCAGTTTGGTGAAATGATGTACTAGTAGTCAGTAAAAAAAAAGAAAAAAATATTAAATGGGCGTGGAAACCATTTTATGTTTATGTAATTTATTCCGAGTAAATCTTACAAGTAATGTGTTTTTATCTCTTAGGTAAAAATAATGTCTTGTGCAATAACCACAGAATATTTTTTTTTCAAGCAACCAACATGAGATACCTTTTGTAAATGCGTTATAAAATGTAAAAGAACCAATTACTGTGTATGTTACATTCACTAGAATTGGCATTTTGAAATATTACTGAGATTACTTTATTCTACCTGCAACTTAGGGTGCAATATTATACATGGTTTTGTCAAATCTGATACAAAAAAAATGTGTGGTATGATTTGTATATAATGAAACAAATGGTATCAGAATTTTTTTATAGCTTTACAAATAAAGCAGTTGTTTTATAAACAAATATTTATACAGTTTTCGAACATGCATATTCACTGAAAATATTAAATATTACTTGGACAACAAACTACAGAAATAATTATTTGCCTCTAAATGGTTAGCTTTAAGAGAGAATTGTTTTGGTGTGTCAGTGTTCAACATGAGAAAGTACTAATCAACTTTAGTACGTTGTTGTGTTCGCACAGTCTTTATTAATTTCTATTGTATTTAATTTTGTCAATGATAATTTGCCTGTAAATAGTTAGCTTTGAGAGAGAATTGTTTTGATATTTCAGTGTTCAACATGAAAAAGTACTAATAAACTTTAGTACATTGTTGTGTTCGCACATTCTTTATTTGTTTTATATTTTATATTTTAACTATCTCCTCTCATTCATTTTAGTACCTATTTACCCTCTGAACATATAAATTTTACCAGTAATTAATGTTTTCTTTTAAAATTCTACAACTTTTATTTGACCATTTTTACATCACTAAACATGCTGGTATACATATTTTAATGGAGAATGTATGTTACCGAAATTTATGGTAGTATTTTTGGTAACCTGTATAGAGGAGAAATGCTCTTTTCTGTACCTATAATATAAATTTATGAAAGCCAAGTGGGATCCTTGTTTTTACATTGGCAACTAAATAAATACCTTTGTTAACCAGGAAACTGGGGCTAATGTCGCTAAGTATTTGTTGAAATCTTTGGAACTGTATAATCAGTTTTATTTATTAATTTTTTATGCAGGCATTGGTTACATTTGTAGGTGTCCTGCCTGAAATACACAACAATGAACTATTAGTGGTTCGACAATGATGCAGAAATATATCTCTTGAAATCAAGAATGTACCATTTGTAACTCGTTTAAGATCTTTAAATAATAAATAACGTAATTTTTTTCTTCAATCCTTTTTTACATAATTTCGTGAAACTGGAATATTACAATTGTCATGATCTCTACCACAGTATGGACGTCATTTTTATTTGCACTACTTGATGGCAACAAACTGTTCGTGTATTTTGTATTGCACATGATTTTGTGGAATAAAATATAATTTTGGTTTTAAAATCTTTTTATTCATTTTCCTTTTTTAACATTGTTGAGAAGACATTTACTTTAAGCCGAATAATTTTAAGGATTCTATGCATTTACGCATCCTTATTGCAAGTTCAGTCTGAAATATATTCTTACCTAATGCATTATGTTTATCTTAACACTGAGAGTTTTATACCTTGCAATAGTTTGATTACCTGAAGTATTAATTAAGTTATTTTACTAATCACAGTGGGCACTTGAACTCTCCCTGAAGCAAACGAAAAATGTTTTGAAGATGATAATGCCCACTTCCACCCTTGCTGGCTGTTTGTTATTATGTTTCAAGAGAAAATGTTTAAAGTAATAATATGCTTAAGCAAATTAGTTGTTTGACACAAACTTTTAGAAAATAATTGTGTACTATGTTTCCACTTTTGTTACCATAGTAGCATATTAACTGCTGCATCTGAAAATCGCTGTTGTTAGCAATGTCCAGAAGTATTGCAACATTAGGGAAATAACACGGCATCCAACCTTGTGTTGGCCAGAGAAAGCACCACATATTGATCGCATAAACTGCATAGCTACAGTTTTTAAAAAATCACGCACAGAGTTACAGTAGTAGTTACCAGAACAGTGTTTCACAACACATGGTTTATTGAACACTACTATAGCCATAACTGCAGAGCCATGTCAAACACCATCGACACTCGGCTGTGTATGATTGGAAAATGGGTGCCTGGTCCGTTGATTACAGATTCCTGCTGTATCACATAAACAGTTGTTTGTGAATAACCATTGGCACTATGTGAATGTTGGGTGGAGTCATGCAGTATTGTATAAGATTCGACATGCTACAGTAATTTGATAAATACATTAGGCATGCAAGATTTCGTTATTTTGTACTTTCTAGCCTTCTGTAAGTAATATCAGGTGATACGTTTTGAGAAACTCTCATATGTAAAGGCAGATGTAAAGGCCTATATCAAAAAACATGTTCCATAGTCTAATAGGGTCTAATGTGCTCAAGGAATTGATAGAGAGATTTTGGTCAGTGCTAAATGTCGAGGTTTCTAGCGCTTGTAAAGGATGGCAAGAGGTGAGTATGGAGCAGCACCGGAATGAAGGGGCGTGGGAAACGGAAGATCCCTGGGAAAACCCGCCAACTAGCAGCATCGTCCGGCACGATTCCCACATGCGAAAATCCGGGGACCGACTCCGCCGGAAATCGAAAACGCCTTGGTTGGAGACGAATGGTCTAACCATTCAGCCACCACAGCCCCTCAGGAATTGGAGACAGTCTTATTTTATTGTGTATGTGGTTCAGTAATAACATTTATATGTCATAGCATATTATGTAATTAATCTTCTAAACTACAGATTTAGAACGAAAAAATGTTTGCTTTCTATATTTACTTCGCTACAGGCACTAAATAACACAAAGGAATGCAATTATGTATTAAATACAAGGCAAGCTATAGGAAATCAATTATTTTTAAGTTACATTTTGCTGTCAAAAATGTCTTAGGAGCCTAACTTTCCAATAACTGCAACTAAAAAATGTAATAAAGGCTTCTTTCTGTCAGGCCATATTAAGATCCAATCTTTATGACTCTCGTCGTAACATACCAGGCTATAGTTTCTGCCCGCATTCTTGCTAGAGAATATAGAAAGTTTGTTAAACATTGTTGTATAACTGTCTTCCTACGTGCCTGACAACCTCTACAAACGAGTCTGATCTTGTGCTCATGAAGTGCAAAGTATTGCATTGGTCTCTTCTTGATGCAATGTCAATTCACGCCTACATACATTTCGTACTCTTCGCTCACGATAACGTTCTTTATAGACTCTCTGCCTTTCCATTAAGGGTGTCTCAAGAAACCGCTCGTTGCATATATGGTGGTGGGGTGCGCTGGAGGAGATAGGACAAGGGTCGCTCTCGCATCTATCAAGGCACTTAACTCTTGACACTCGTGGTTGACGATGCTGCCTCTGGCCTCGACCAGAGTCGAACCCAAGACCCCCTTCGACAGGCAGTGGTCTCACCAGCAAAGCTATTACCCAACCTGGAAAATGGTGATTGCACCCTCGTCGGCGGTGTTCACTGCCACCCCTCGTGACCCCACTGTACCGACGACTGCTCCCACCCTCCAACTCTTGCCTCCGCCTGTACTCTTCTCGCCCCTTCCCTCAACACTTTTTTCGGCCCTCTGATTGGCCCTCCTCGATGACAACCGCTGGTTCGCCAATGTTTTGCAGATTTTGATAACTTAACTCTGCTGGCATTTCCCGGTCTTGTTTTTCTTGTGTGCTTATTTTCTGAATCGTTATGGTTTCTCCAAAGTTCCCTTCTGTTGTTATTCTCTGATTGTAATCACACTGTGTCCGCGTTCCTTCCATTGTTTGGTCCACTCTGGCTTTCGACAGGTATACTACCTGTAAAGTGTGTGAATCAAATTTTGGTCTCTTGGGACGCACTCTTGATAAATTGTTTTTATTATTTCAGGTAGCATTCAGGCTATTACGTTTTTTGTTCCTGTAGATGTGAGGATTGTTCCTCCAAAACATTAACATGCAGTTTTCCAGCAACCAGTTTAAGTGACTTGAAATGACACTCCTAATGTTGATGCCGACGAACACAAATCATTGACAAGAGACTTTTCGGTTTTTACAGTTGCTTAGTATCCACTAGATAACCTTACCAATAAGAACAAAATATGTACACTAGTGCAAATACATTTGAGAACTCCCACCGAAGTGGCGCAACAGTAACACGATGGACTCGCATTCGGAAGGGCCCGGGTTAGACCCCTGGCTCCAGCCATCCCGATTGCGGTTTACCATGGTTTTCCGTAATCACTCCAGGCATATGCTAGGATGTTTCCTTAACAAAAGTCATGGACAACTCCTCTTTCATCTCCTGTAATTGTATCAAGTTGTGTTTCACCATCTCTAATGTCCTCGTTGTTGACGAGATGCAAAACCCACTTACCTCACCTTCAAAACCCCCGTTTGGCTTCTCCTTTCAACTGCAAAGTTTTTACACAGGTCGAAGAAGATAAAATGTAGGGCTGATATAAACATCAGCCACACATAGTGAGTGAGAGAGAGAGATTTTGGTGAGCGCTCAACATCGAGGTCTTTATCGCTGGTGAAGGGTGACATGAGATGAGTATGGAGCAGTGCCGGAATGAAAGGGCAGGGGAAACGGGAGGTCACCGAGAAAACCCGCCGACCAGCGGCAACATCCGGCACGATTCCCACATGCGAAAATCTGGGGACCAGCCCCGCCGCGAATCGAACACTGATCACCTTGGTGGGCCACCGTGGCCCCAGCAACACACAGACCAGGTGGTTTATTAAGAAGTGTAACAACCTAACTGCCTCACATGCAATGCTTCTGGCATACAAGTGTGAATGTATTTTTGTTATATTGCAGCACCTTCTGGCTGTAATTATCTGTGTATATGAGTGGTGTACGTTGCCAAGGCAGGACTGCATGTATGTTGAGACACTTCATCAATTCCTACACATTCTTTATGGGACTGAGGTCAGGAGAGCTAGCCGACTAGTGTAGTGTGCAAATACAGTGCAGTGCATGCTATGTTTCTCCTAAGTACGCAAGAACTCACTTCATAATTTTGGAATATCGGTTAGAGTAGTGTGTCGAGGTATGACTGGAGGACAGGATTGATGTTATGAGTGTACCGTGCAAATGTCATGCTTCCCATCCAGTAGCGGCCAGCATATAAGTGCATAGGTGTACCTGCTCAACTGTGAAACATTTTTGTATAACATTTAAAACATTCTTGTGTGTTTTGTAGCGACAGTACAGTTTGAAATGTTCGTCTAACCGATCACAAATGCACGGAGTTATTATCCTGTGAAGCTGCGATATTGCAACACTGTACCGTGCACAATGGAACTGTGCTCTTCTCTCGGTCTTTCTGCGCATGCGCACAACAAAATGACGACGCCTCATATGGGAGTTTTAACATTGAAGAAGAGCACAGGTCGGACTGTGCTCATGCCCGTTGATCGCGGAAACCGTTACTTCTTTCACCTCGTGGTGGCAGCACCTACTGGAGCAGCAAGTGTTACATCCCCGCAACTATAAAACATCTCGCTAGATGCTAGCAGTTACGCAATACCAGGCCAAACGAACATTCTGAGAAAAAATGTGACACGAGCCTTGAGCAAACTAGCGAGAAGATGCTGTGGTTGTGAATGTAAAACAAATGTCAATGATACAGAATGCAGGTAATGAATGTATATTTGCTCAAACAATGTTTTTACATGTTGAATCAAAGATATTAAATATTTCTCAATAGCCTTACAAGGAAGTAATATTTTTAACGTTGGATGTTACGTATAAAGAAAATATTAGTTATCATTTAATTGCCGAAAACGATAACTTTACAATGAAATTTAAACTAGGTAGAAAATTATATGTACTTAATTCTTATTAAAAAGTCGTATTGAAATTTTCCTGGAGATTAAACAAGTTTCAATGCTAGTAATGATATTTTAACCCACGTTTTGTATCGTGAAAAGTTTCGTAAAACAAAATGAAATTTAGTGTGTAGGAACTGTTTTAAATTTTCTTTTTTAAATTATTTTTCGAGACAATGTGTGAACACTCATTATCTGACTTCACCGGCCGCTACTGTTCCCAACCATCGAGATGTGAAACTAAGGGCTCTCCACAGCATTATATTTGTATGGTTTCACCATGCCGAACTCAAATGCAAGACTCATTGTTTCACTCAACCGCATGTCTATAAACATGAACACGGCCATCACTTACTCTTAAGGGCTTGTTCCCGAGTTTTTTTCAGACTGGTGCCAATAACTCAAATATTTTGTAACCAAAAGTTTTGAAGAAATTTGAGTCAATGTGCAATCACACGATGCACAATACTGTGGACGCGTTTTTTTTTTTTTTTTTAATAATGTACCATTTGCCAGCAAAAAAATAATTTCCTTCAATTTTGCTTATTTTCACGACGAAAAACTTGGTACTTTGGGTAATGAAATCTAAAAAACCGTTCAGTATAATTCTACAAAAAAATTCAGCTACAAATTATAACATATGTGTCTAAACCGTGCAGCGAAATTTTGATATGAGTATTAGGTAGCAATAAAAAAATATTTTCGAAATCACTGCAAAACTCTGTAACAAGGCCTCAAGATAAAAGTTACTATCATTACACAGTACCACTGCACTGCATTCACCTCTTCAGTGTACACACATGTTTCTTCCCTCTCCCTTCTCACTATCTCTCGTTGTGTCATCAAAGATGTTTCATGAAGATGATTAGTTGTCAGAGATTAACATACATATGCAAAAAATAAGAGTATAAACCATAAACAATCGAGTGTGTTCATTATTACAACTGAAATATTTGGAAGCGATTAGTACAGACTACAGAAGGAAGGCACGTGGTGGGCAACTGGGTGACCTTGATTGACTTTTGACTCTTTAATGATGTCATGGCCGCCATCTTGGGTAACCCCCATTATAATTTTGGATGACGACATAATTTTGGTCGAAGTCAATTCCGAATGAATAGACTAAAATACGACATTCAAAGAAATCCAAAACAAATTACAAAAATTTCCCTTCATGCCCAGACTCTTTAAGTCCTAAAATTACAGGAGAGTACCTACGCCCTCAAAGCAAGCAGATTTCTTAAGGAATATGAGTCGACCAGAACCCTCAAAGTAGGCAGATGACACGTAAGTATAGAAGTCAACCAAAATCCACAAAGCAGGAAAATGACACATAGGGATAGGAGTCAACCAAAATCCTCAAAGTGGGCGGATGACTTAGGGCTAAAGTCAACCAGAACCCTCAAAGTGGGTAGGTGCCCCTAGGAATACAAGTCAATATGAACCCTCAAAGCGGGCAGATATATCAGAGGTCTATGAGATTACCAGAAACCTCAAGGTCTATGAGGCGATCAGAATTCTCAAAATGGGCAGAGAAGTGAACCGGAATTCACAATGCAGGGATCGGAGTCGACCATAATCCTCAAATGTGGGTGGATGACTCTTAGGGTTAGGAGTCAACCAGACCACTCAAAGTGGGCAGGTGACTCTGAGGGATAAGAATCAACTAGAATACTCGAAGCTGGAAGACGACTCCGAGGAATTGGAGTCAACTAGAACGCCAAAACGGGCAGATGTTACTGATGATTATAGAACTGATTGAGAATGGGAGCTGATCATCCAAATCAATTGATATATTTCAGTAACTTTTTTATTAATGTAATATTATTCAGTAATTTTAACAAATATATTATTACATAAAAAATTAATGTATTATTGCAAAGTTTTATTTTTATTTTAAATTTCAATTTCCTTTCACCCTAAATAAAAATTCTACGGTATTGATTTTCGACCATACACAGTTACTATTTATTAAAATGTAGGCATATTTCCTTTTAAAAAATCAAAATATTTATTGTCCTTCTGATTGTCTGTTACTGATCCACCACACACTTTCATTGCACAAGCACCACTTTTCCCATCTACTCTGTTAATCAAAATAATACTATTTATGTATATTACATTGCTATTTATTAATTAAATGTTTTTATTAAATCAACTTTTTATCCTTGATTAAATATTTCATTTATAATTTTAAAAAGACCCAACATATCATTATACAAGTAAAACCTCTTTCCTAATTTATTTTTAAAAGTTAAATATAAGTTATACTATTAATTTTGTTTTTATCGTAACTTTTATGCTTATACGTCATTAGAAGTTAAATATTTATTTATTTCTCGTTTCTCGTACACCATGTAAGCAGTTATATTGATTTTAATAACACTGACATTTTTAAATATTACAATTATTAAATATCACATTATTTTCATAAGATTTGCTTTATGCCACATGCTTATGCACGATCAAGGCCACATACTGATACACGATCAGATTTCCTTTTTGTATGCATTCCATTTTCTACATTGTTTTTCATAGCTTCATTATTTATGCTGGAATTTCTAAGCTCGTTTTTACACGTGAAATTTTAGCAATCATATACTTGCACCAACTGACTGTTACATGTTGTTTACCACTTACACAATCTGTAGGTCCCACGTCTTCCATGAAGCCATTAAACACTGATGATGTTCGTATGTACCGCACATCGTGTCAAGTAGCATCTACGTAAAATACAGCACTGCCTTGATTACGCATCTAAGACGGTTTTCACCCGGATAATAAGTCGTACCCTCACATGTTATCATATGTATTTTCAAACTATCGCCTCTTGAGAACTGCTTCCAGCACTTGGGACAGCCCAAAAACTTAATTCGGAACACATCAAGCATGTTGGGTAAATGCTGACAATCCTTTCTAAGGCATTGCCCGTGTGTGCCGACATCCAGGCCGCCTATTAAGCAACTGTATAGCACGATGTGTAAACATACCATACCAGTGGCTGCTGTAAGAACAGTATTTGTAATAAACTACTGTACTGTACAATGTTATGTTCGTATGTTTATTATTGACATATTAAGATACTATTTTACAGTTGGAAGGAGTTATGCAGAAGGTAACCAACCCACACAGTAATTATTTTTGAGATAATCATAATATGTAGCAGAAGAATGTAAGATGCATTTCTTAGAAAATGATCCAGTATTAAATCAAAATATTTGAATAAAAATAAGAGGCAAAAATAAGCAGTTTTTGCGAGGTTTAGGTACACACAGAAAACTTTGACCTTGAGTATCTCAGCTCCAGTAATTTGTATATTTCTGCCAACTCAATCCAATTGTCACGTTATGAATGTAAGATAACTGACCCTACGTACCGTGGCTAAATGCACGAAAGTGCAGAACACTCCGCCCGTGCTGTAGGCAGACTGCCTAGCATACGTTACACTGGTTGCATAGCGACAGGCATTATTGAACGTTTGAAAATATTACAAAACTAATTTCAACAAGAACAAATGTCCTAAGAGTGTCACACTAAGTCAATCTTTTTTTTCTGTCGACCTTTTCTTTTTTAATCTTTCAAATATGTTAACATAAGTGCGCGGTTACCACTTTTCGAACAATTACAGTGATGCATCTACCGACTTAGTAATGTAAGACGGCTGTTTTACAAAATACAAACAAAGATTGTTAACAGCTTCGTTCACATAAACTTTATACGAAAACTTGTCCCTTGAAATGTCGGAGTTTCTTATTTACATACACAATAAACATTCCCAAACATTTTACTTTAAGGGTGTGGTACCTACCTTAATAACAACGTTTAGGGCATAAATCGTCTGTACGTTTTCGCAGGGGCGTCATTTCAGGTTTTTCCAGGGGGGGGGCAAGATTTTGTTTTCAGACGACAGTGACCTTGTTGCATCTTTTTTATTAATTAAGAATGTATAAGTTAAGATACTTTAATAATAAAACTTCAGTTTTATGTCCTTAAGTTAGCAATATTTACATTTAAAAATACAAAAAATATATTTATACACAAAAATTCCAAATCCAGGGGGAGGCATTTGCCCCCCCCCCCCCCTGTAGCCCTAAATGACGCCCCTGCGTTTTCGTCATATTTTTTCTTCACGACTCACCTCCAAAATGTGTTGGTTTAATTATGTATCATCCTGTAGCCTATGTGAATTATGAATCATAAACACGTCCTGTTTTTATCTCTTTGGAGTTAAATTTAGAAAATATCCTGAAATATTATACACATCTAATTGAATTAAAATCGCAACGATAGTCCATTGGATTACTCACGACAATAGTCCGTTGTGTTCGAGCTATATCGACAATTCTTCAAAAACATTTAATCCCTCTTCACCTCCTTAGGGGCCGAATTTCGAAAATTCCCTCTTAGTGATTGCCTATAACCTGAGGGGAACACATTTAAAATTTTTCATATTTCTAGGTCCAGCGGTTTGGACTGCAGTGTGATGTCAGTCAGTCAGTGAACTCTTTTATGTTTAGAGAGTTTGGTCTTGTGTTCTACAATTCCTTCAAATTATGCCAAATAATTACCGAACATTATAAGTTTTTATAAATTTTAGATGCGAATATTTTGTACCTTTTTTATATAATTAATGTTCCACCACCCACTAAGGTGAATTAATTTTCATTCTTGTAATATTAATGTGGAACATTTTACTTTCCGTTTTCAGTCAAAGAACTACAGGTAAAATGGAAACATGCCAGAGATTATTATATTCACCATCTCCGAAACATGAAAACGAAATCCGGACGAGCACGAAATGATGTTAAGGTATATGTTTATGTCCTACATCTTGAATTTTTAAAAACTGTTACCAAACCACTATGTCCTGTACTGTAGGTGGTGTTGGAGAATTCCCCCAAACTTTACCAACCAAACTAGGAGGTCCAGAAATGGTAATACAAAATGGTTAACCGCTTAAGACAGCTCCCAGGTCAGTCTAGCAAAGGCAGGGGTTGACTTCACTAATGTGGATACCAACATGCTGATTAGTGCTCCTCGCGTAGGTCAGAGAAAGGGCCTAGCCTCCTCTCCCCATCACTTTACATTAGATTTTAGAAAAACCTGATGTTAAGGGGGATTGATCCCTGTCAGATCGGTTTTATGGGTTTTCTTATAAATCAGGGAATAGACACATTGTTTAACTCTTTTCACGCTGACAAGGCACAGTTTATTGTTTCACTCACTTTCTGGAATCCATATGGAATTGTTTCTGTTAATGTTGCGGCCTCTGCAGTCGCTCCCGTAAATAAAGCAATTTTTCCTTTTCAGCCGTTTCCCGTTGCAAAATAATGAATATATTATGGTTCCAGCAATTACAGAAAATCGATTAAGTTTGTATCTATGCCTTGTGACAAAAATTTAGGTACATCGAGTGGAACAGAAGTTATCGAGAAGAAACAGATAAATCTAATGTGGTAGGGGTCAATACCCCTTAAAAGCTCACAAAAAAATTTGCATCCTTTGAATTTTATCTGTATAAGAAGAGTTAGGTCTAGTAAAGTAAATGTTAGTTAGCATTCGGAAATATATTTTTTAACGCTCGGATTGGAACAACAAAACAATAAAACCTTAGCACATTAACATTGAGTATTTTGTGTATGAAGACATCTTATATAAATTAAATAGCAAACATGGCTTAAGAATATCATAGTCAAATTATTAAACAAGGGGATCCCCGATTATTACCTTAACGAAATTACATTTGTTTAGTTTTATATTTTAACAATGTTTATTCTATAATTTTTAATCTAGCAGAGGTTGTAATCTAATCAGAACCAAAAGTTTGTGATATAGAAAATAATAAATTTTGTACTAGCGCTGTGTACACATCAAGTAGCTGGGACGAGAATGCAATAATAAATAGGCTGGACTTTCCTGGCTATCTTGCATGGGAATACTCTTGCCACCGCCTATAGATGGTTACTTCTCCATCTCGCCCAGGTCTACCGATGACGGTACAGCAAAGGGACAAGCACACAATTTAGCGACTTCTAAATCGGAAGATGTAGCCAAATCCCTCAAGATTACTGGATTGCGTCTATAGCAAACATCCGAAACCGCTTGGTGGGAACCAAGTCGGATTACGACATATTAGAAAGATAAAAAATCTCTAAATAGTTAGGCCAATGTTTACGCCATGATGTGCAAGATTGAACAAGGTCGAGAGAAAGTCGTGTCAAGAGGTTATACGCCGGCATAGAGGTGTAGCTACTTGATGCTACCAATTAGTATTACATTTATGTTAGTATTGAGACAGTACCGAACAGTACCATACAACATAAAGTTTTAAAACACATGTGTGTTTTTTATAAACAAAACACATTACGATAGTTTTAAGTTAAATTTACAAACAAAATTTTTTTAGGACTCACGTAAAGACAAACATGATCAGGTCACATTTACCTACCCGGTCTAAGTAAATTACTGTTATTACAATTGCATAGATAATGAATAAAATAAATAGTGCTGGGGAAGGAAAAGCTTAGCAAAAAAAATGCCTAGTTACCACTAAGAACAGACGAACTAGACAAGGTAAAACAAAACAGAAAAAAAAGAGCACGTGCCCAGAAACAGAACAGAGTCTTCTCTACGGTCAGAAGTGACTGATGACACTATTGAGAACGAAGTTAATAGCGCATCTGCAGTTGTAAATTCAGACGACAGCAAAGGGGCTGAGAGCAGCATGTCAGCTACTGTCAGTACGTTGCACAGGCGTGGGAGAGGAAAACTGAATGGAAGCTTAATAAAATAATTATATCGACAATCACAAATGCGAAAGATGTCCCAAGCAAAGAGAGCTAAGCTCCAACGACACGTTTTTTTTTCTTTCACGAAACTGGCTGTTACAGTACCCATTATCAGTGATGGTAGCCCCAGACTACTCCTCCCAAACTACAATGCCACCAACAACACGGCTTTCGCAATGCAGTTCTACGTCCTACTTATTACTCACAGCACTCTTTTGTTTTATGAATACCATTACACGTAGTATGTGTATGTAATATATAGGCTCTATACATTTGTCGTTAGTAACCTACTTTATTAACAAAATTTAATTTCCTGCAGTCTTCTGTTGACTCCCATAACTGCCAACTTTTATTGTTGAGAAAAAGATAAGCTGCGGTCCAGATTTTGCCTAGCTTATATTGTCTCTTGGAATTTTACCATCAGTTCATTAAACGATGCCACAGACATTCGAAAAAAGTTGAAAACCTTGGCACTGTCTTAATTTACCCAACACGTTTCGAAATTCCTCATCCACATATCTAGTCAAGTTGACTGGATGGGTTGCCCGTCCTTTTTTTTTTTTTTTTTTTTTACGTCTTTTGTTTACGCGCTATGTTGATGCGCTAAATAAATTAGGCATGGATCCATCTTTCTCTCTCTCTCGCCTGAACGTGTGACTGGCAGCGCTGGCGGCAGCCTGTTGCCGCGTAAACGCACCACACGAGACTCCGTCGTGCATACAGAATCTTTTAAATGTGCATAAAACTGCGGTCGCCTAATGTTGAAATCCTTCGTTATTATCTATCTGCACGCTAGCTGTGAAACTGATAACAATAAACATTGAATCTATAAGCTGGCGAAAGCCTTTATTTTACATGATAAGTCTGGAAGTTGTAAGCTAACATTTATCATAATTATATTATATCGTTTAAAGGAATTGTAGTACCCAAGAGCCTAATTTTTCTCCTTTTATTTAAATGAAAATCCAGTAGTTCATCCATTCCTATCATGAGCATGAGTAAAACCTGGTAGGTAGCATCACAGCTTAAGCTGTATCAGACATAAGAATTTTTGTTAAAGGTTCGCTTGGTTGGACGCATTTAGGTGGTATGTAACCACGAAATGTTAATTTGAGGTACGCCATGTATCCAGAGATACGGCTGACAGTCTCCTTTTAACCCGCAGAATTTTTCGGGCACGTAAATATTCCAAATGGATGTCTTTAGATTCATTTTAAGTTGTTTGTAATATTGCTACAAGTTTCTGTCGTAGTCTTTGGCAGGCTCCGTCGTGATGGAGAACATATTAAATGAAAAAGTTTAATTACGTTTCTAAGTTGTTTTATAAGTCCAGTCCAAATTATTGACAATGCATCTTGTGATCTTCATTTCCATCTGTTCTCAGTCCGTTGTCATAATATCAACACTTAATATTTGTACTGCCTAAATCACTACACTACACTGCTTGATTAATATCACGTTTTACCACAAATTGAGATTACAAATTATGTCAGTCACAACACGTGACATTTCTCATTCTCGGACATTCTCGTTAAGATCTATTAGTGTGACCTCGTCTGTCCCGATCACGACCGTTTGCAAACACACACACACAAATAAACAAACTGTCTGTACATCTTTCTTTCTCCAGCACTTCCGTCGCCGCACATTTTACGCCGATTCACTGCAGAGATTGGCTGACCGCTGCACTGCTCCCTCGTCGCTCGTCGTCTGAAGGTTCCATGTTGCATAACTAGTTCCCATTGGAGCGTCCCGTCCAAGGGCACGTAACGGTACTTCTTGGTGAGCATTGCACGACCTACCCGGCCAACTGTCGTAGGGGAGAACTTTGCTGGGAAAAGGAGGAAAATATGTGTGGCAGCCACGGGCGCACGGATAGGCGCTGTCTCGTAACGCTACCAACTTTTTTTCGTGCATTGTAAATCTCTGCGGCACTAAACAATTTTTTTTAACTTTGTCATTTTGTTTAGAATTGGTTTCGAACAGCACTGAAAAAGTTGCAATTGCGCGCTGTCAATTTTATGCCAGTATTCCGAGTTTAATGTTCGAAACAAAATGTAATGTTCCCAATGTACAGTTATCGAAGTGTTATTATATGATATTCAGAAATTCAACCGAAATAATTTGGTAGGTGAATCCTTGTGAAAAATTGTGACAGTTGTTGTGCAACTAATAGAATAGCTCAACTCATTAGGGAGATATCCGCCCTTTAAAAACCGACCTTAGAAATTAATTTTTACATGACATCGAAAGGGGGAGAGCGCGTATAGGTGATTCAGGGTAAAGTGAGCACTAAAAAAAGCCCTGATTTTTTCTATTTTCCACCAGTTTATATCTTTCCGCTGCATGTAAACATAACCATTGCCACGTGCTTTCTTTTACATAGGCTCGTACAATGTTTACATTTACATAACACTGCTCCGATAAATGTTATCTGCAGTATCTACTCATTAAATGAACGGGCGCTGTATGTACGCTATACTCAATAGTAATATTAGTTATAAATACCTGCGAGTTAACGTTTTATGACACCGTTTTCTCGTCATCGACTCTAATTGGTTGCGACACACACTGTTTCCGTTACTTATCTCGTAAATACAAGCGTAGTATATTAATTTGTAATTCAAAACCGCCACTATTAACACACACGACACACGCAATTCAAGAATTCAAGTTCCGTTCAGCCTACTGCCATGAACGACGACGACGATGCAATTTTTCTTAATGTGTGAAACAGAAAAAAGAAATGTTATTTTCTATTTCCACATGCTCAGGCTGGCGATCGTATAACACAACAGATTATCAATGATACTGAAAAGTATTAGAAGTAACTGTTTATGAATGTGTTCATCAGAAACCCATATTTATTACACAACGGACAAACACACTCATGACTCAACTCGCTTTCAAGCGAGCGAAGCCGAAGAGGCTACAACCTAACTCTGATGCCACCTGTCGGAGGAATTTTGAACTACGTCTGTGGCGCGAGCGTTAGCCGCAGTGTGTCAACGGCTGTATTGAATTCAGCGGGCGGTTGCATCACTTTGTGCCGCCGCTAATCAAGTAAAATTACACAGTCAGAAGGTATGTCAATAAGAGCGTAAATAAAAATTTTAAAGCATATGGTGTGCAGAGAGGTCGATTACATCTTACGTTCTTTCACTAATGCTATATTCAAATAAGAAAATACACGGAACTACGTGCAATGATTCGTTACAAACCATACAAACAATAATGTAACTATTGTTAATGTCGACTAATATGCAGTAACGGCTAGTGATTTTTTTCAAAGGTTAAATCTTTAGTGCTCACTTTATTCCGAATGACCTATAGTAGGGCTAAGGGTCACATTTGTTGACGGTAAAAACAAAACAGTGTCCCATTTCATAACCCAGGCGCTCGAAGTTGATTGGTGGAACAAGCAGAACGCTAAGGGTAGGCTATTATATCATGTACGGGGTGAATGTTTACTGCACTTTCTGTGCTTCTCCTGGTCTGTATTCACATCCCTACATCTTTCTGTTACATTCTGTAACAGACGGCATACACCAGAATTCATGTGCGAAATTCCGGGACGTGATTTTTTATGTAAAATAGATGGGGTTACACTGACCAACACTATTGTGTGCTGAATATGAAGGGAGCTACAAGACTTCGAAATCAAAATTTTGAAATAAATTTTTTGAAAAATACTAGAAAATATGAGAGATGGATCCACCAAAATTGGCATAGAGCTCTAGGAATCGGAGCAAATGAATCTGTGAAAATGTAGTTGACGCAACGTTTCCCTTAACTGCTTATGTAGGGGTTACTCGACCTATTTATGTAAGTAACTTTTAAATACTAAGCGGTATTAAAATATTAACTACATATAATTGTTTATAGCTCAAAATCAAGGGGAAAGTACCTCTTGTGTTAATTCACTCCGGTAAATATTTTTCAAGGAAATGCGAATAAAAATACGAAGGCGCAGTGTAACCCCTCAGAGGTAGACAATAGAACGGCTTTCTGAGCCATGCTAACTGCAGCATTGAATGGTTCAATTGAGTACAGCAGCGAGATTTGGGTGGCATTATGACAACTAACGCGTGTTGTGTGAACGATGGTGTAGGGTGTCAAGTGATTTCGTTTTATTTTTACGAGAAACTGCTAAAGATATTCTCAACCCGTGTATATACAAAAGTAACACACACTTGAAATAATAACGCTTAAACATGCAGCATTCTTAATAGAATCATGACTTTGGGGCACCACAAAGAAGCTAAAAACCGCATTCTTTTGTTGTAACGTCAGCAAAAAAGTAACACACGATTTCTTAAGAACAAAGACAGCAAATAGCCTACGAAAGCCGAAATGATGAGGTATTTGATACTATCAACAAACTAAAGTGAAGAATCACTACTCAAAGTGGTACAGAAAAATTGATACTAGAAAAAATACCACGTGCCAATTAGTACGTCAGGTGTAGCAAAGTTGGCCTAATTACCCACCGGTTTTCGCGCCTCATACGTGGGAAATCACATTCGCTACATAAGCCTCTTAACAGTAATTTCTTGAGAGCTGATGAAGTTGAAACGAGGTATAAATGTAGCAGTGGCGGAATGTAAACACGCTGGCTATCTGTAACATCCGACACCTACCACTGTTTAATGATTAGATAAGAGAGATCACGTGTACAGAATAAGGAACAAAGCACAAATAGGAACAATGCACTTGCATGTACTACACACGTATTTATGAACATCAATACGTTTCTACAATAAGTGTTCGAATTTTCCCCCTCCCCTACTCACACTTCAACACACAGCTGCCAACGGCGGATCAGGTTGGCCTGGACTCGTACATAAATGTTTGGTATAGCACGTACACACTCAAATGCGGCTATGACACGTGCCACGAGATCTTCTTGGCTAGTCACATGTGTCACGTAAATCAGGAAGTTAACCTGACCCTGTAAAAATCCAATGGAGCCAGGTCTGGAGATCGAGCCGGCCAGTGGAGCCTCTGCATATCCAGCGACCTGCAAACGTGGTGGTAAGATGGCGGCATACGACAGCAGAAAAATGTGGTGGTGCCCCATCGTGCTGAAACCACGTGGTACAGCGAACTGCCAGTGGTACTTCCTCCAGCAATTCCAGCAACACATCCTGCAGAAACGTTAAGTAATGGACTCTGCTGAGGCGGTTAGGTAGCAAATAAGGTCCCAACAAATGATTGTTGACAATGCCAGCCCACATGTTGACACTGTAGTGCACTTGGTTGCCCATAGAGTGCATGTGGTGGGGATTGTCGTGCGCCCATATGTGGCTGTTCCTCTCGCTGCTTTGCTCAATTTCACCATTCAATGCAGCAATTAGCATGACTCAGAAAGTCGTTATATTGCCTACCTCCACGGGGTTACACTGCGCCTTCGAATTTTTATTAGCATTTTCTCGAAAACGGTTTACCGGTGTGAATTAACACAACGGTTACTTTCCCCTTAATTTAGAGCGATAAGTAATGCTACGTAACTAAAATTTTACTACCGCTTAGTATTTAACAGTTACTTACACAAATAGGTTGAGTAACCCCTGCATAAGTACTGAAGGGAAACGTGGTGTCAACCTCATTTTCTCAGATTAATTTGCTCCGATTCTTAGAGCTGTATGCCAATTTTGGTGGCTCCATCTCTTATACTTTCCAGTATTTTTCAAAAATACAAGCAGAAATTATATTTTGCATTTTTCGCCTAAACATAATATGTATTAAGAGAGTAATGAGTCTTTGAATACCCCCATTTATAATCGTATTTCCCCAAAGTATTAGAAACTAAATGGCATGAAAAAACAATATTTTCAGAATTGCTTAGTGCTGTTGGTACCTTCAAACCAACAGCATGTACAACTTGATACCTTCCACCCTTATTAAAATAATAGGGGTGGCTACCATCTGATCGAATACAACTTTTTTACCGTCAAGATTTTCGAACATTTGAAGATGGTTTATTGAGAAATGAGACGGGTGTAACAAAAAAGGTCCTTTTGTTGCAACTGCCTAGGGCAAACCGTTCATGTTCAAAACACACTTGAATATTCGCGCAGACATACAGAGCTTAGAGCATAGGCAATCCCGCGAACATGAATGTATTGTGTGCAACGTTTAGACGATGGTGGACATTCGCTGTAAACAACAAGTACAAAACTCTTAAAAGTTGCCGATCAGTTTTTTTGCTAACATTCTGTGTAGCCTACATGTCGTAGCAGTTGTGAACGAAAATGGTAGATCCCAAGCAGCTGAAACATGTGTAAATGGTATTGTGTTCGTCATGCTGAAAATAAACCAAACACGAATAACTTCGAGAGATAATACTTGAAATAAAATTATAGTACAGTGTCGGTATCAATGTCTTTTCTTCAAGGTACGACAACTAAAACCGCAACGGTGGTCTAATGCTTGTCTCCCTGCAAGGCGATACGGTGCCGGTACGATGACGTTGGCCGGTGGCTTTCATCGTGGATCTCCCATTTTCCTTATCCTCCAATCCCAGTGCAACAATATGTTCACAACATGTCATACCTCTTTGGCTCTCAGAACCTTAAATGTTACGAGCCATCCGAATCTCTTCATTCATTCTGTCAATATTTCTACAAGAAATCGTTTATGATGCTTGTTGCTGATTCTAAAGTCATAAAAAGTTTTTACGTTTGTGGTTATTGTGGCTCTTATGTATATTAATTTGTTTAATTTCAATACTTGTGTACAGTACAGTGGTATGCAGTGCTATCACATAATATTTAATTTTTTAATGCATCTCACCCATGATCGTAACCCGCACAACTACTTACTTCTGCAAGTGTATTGCAAGTAGCCTACACGACTCGACACTCGTTGACTGACTTCTTTGAGGAGTTTGCCGAAAACTGTTTATTTCGACAAGAATAAGCTCTCTGAACTGTTTTTGTGTTTGCAATTACATCCATGTTACAAATTAAGAGAACATCATGACCTACGACGTTGTCAACGGTGTAACATGTCTGATTTATTGCTGCATCGTGTGGGGATCCTAAACGTTTATGCATATCAATTACTTTTAAAATCCTGACTTTTGGGAGACAACATTGATACCGACATTATTTTCCAATGTTTCGCTAAAGCACATGCTGGTTTCGTGGATGGTGCCCGCAGTCGGCGCATTGGCTAGACACTCGCCGTCCAACCAATGCGATCCGGGTTCAGTCCGATTGTTTGCATGTAGTAATCGTGCCGGTCAATGCCGCTGGTCGGCTGGTTTTCTCGGGGATCTCCAGTCCCCTCCCCCCTCCCTAAACGCTGACGAAATCCTCCTAGCTTCCGTTTCATGGATGATAACACTCGTCCAGGGTTGATGGATGGCATGCTGTGCGAGAATATTATTGAGTGCCTGCTATGGCCAGCTAGCTCTGTACACTTAAATACAAAAGAATACACCTGGGATAACCAGTGATCATTTTGCTGAGTCCGTGTTACGCATTGATCTTTCAGGGAGACCATAAACCCATGCTAGAGGTCAGTTGTTGTAGTGTTATTTGTTATTGTCTCGTCTCGTCCTGTAATTATTTAAGTCCGATTTATGGGTGTCAGTAGGGGTGGCTTAGACCGGTATTCCTAAACAATAAGTTAGGGCCTACATAAGCACTACCATCTCAGGCGCAAGAAAAGCAACGTCAGAGACCAAACTCGCTGAGCGTATTCCTAGACGTGTTTGCTCCGTGTCCCAAGATGGTGTCAGGTAAGTCACGACTTATTATTCGCCGACCCGCGCGACACTAGAAACAAATGAAGGCATGATGAGCGCTGCTGATATACCATGACTATAACAAGAACACGTTAAACTTTGTACTTTTGAAACGTATTATTTAGCATTTGAATTTGTTTACAAAATAATTACAGTAACAAAGAGATAAAAATCACGGATTATAATGGTCACAATTAAAATATTCAATAACTGTTTCTTGTTAAAAGTTAAAACAGTAGGTAGAGTAGCCACGCGATCGCAGTGTTTCCGTTCAT
>PNEQ01001157.1:3695-24305 GCA_003012365.1 Medauroidea extradentata | reverse complement strand
TAACTAGTGCCCCACGAAGCATCTCGGGATCACATTAGACATATGCTGACGCCGAAAAACGTGTATAAACGTATTTAAGAAGTTACGGAAGTTAAGTTTACGGTTACGTTACGTTTATGCCAACATGAAACCACAATTCTGCACAACAAACAAATTTAGAAAAAGAAATGGATAGGGTGGGTAGGCCAAGTACCTTACAGTATTGGTATACATAGCTACAGAAAACATTACCAGCAGCATTCTCTGTTCTGCATTTGTATTATTTAAGTTCAATGATAATGATCATTATCTCAGCAGACATCACTAGAAACCAACAAGTGTAAGTGATCTATTCTAATCTATGCAACGAGCATACAAGAAGAGAATTGTAGTTCAATATTAAAAACTGAAAATAAAAAAAAAATTTCCTTCATTTAGTTTTTACTGAAGCAAGCCAAAATGGTCCAACATTACTGCTAATTTTTGCGGGCTATTCAAAACATTTTTTGAGAGGTAACACGGGGACTGTTGTAATCAAACCAACCCAAACACTGACGCGTGGACCTGTGTTCATCGAGGAAACCAACAGAGCAGCCTACAAGCCCTCTCATCTCCATCTCAGAGTTGTGCGCTGTAAATCAAGATGCTATGTGACATTTTCATACAGCACAGTGCTAGACATGACCAATGACTGAAAATGCATATCAGTGCAGCAGTGAGATGTGTAATCACATGAAGGGTTGTTTTTGTTGTGTTTTATTTGTTTCTGGGAATTGTACAAACAGCATTGGCAACCCATTAGCTAAGCGAGAAAGTTTACTGAAAATGACCATAATATGAAATGTATGTAAATATTACATTCATTGTGTATTTTCATAGATTTTAAATGGTATTCTGCTAGTATGTATATTGTTTATATTTTAGCTGATCATGATAACTACAACAGTATGAAAATAATATTCAAATAAATACTGGCAATAATCTGAATGTGCTAAACATTAACTCACCACGTACTTTGCGATTTATGGACAAATTGTACATGCAATTTAAGGACAAATTGTACAATTTAGGATTCAAGCATGCTCACATAGAAACTGCAAATGACAACAAAAGCAAGATACAAGCATGCTGAAACACATCATACATTTATCCCCCTTCCCTTCCTCCCGCAAACCCTTTTATCTTGTTTAAACAGTTTTGAAGACAGTGGAGGAAATAATACCCTTTGCAACATAATATAAATTACTTGAAACAAATTTAAAAATAAACTACTTGAAACAATTTAAAACAGATGTCAAGGCCTGTATACTGTACATACTGATTTACTATCATGCATAATAACATTTTGATTTTCACCAGCTAGTCTCAGTAATCCCACACTTGCTTTTGAATTTACGTGAAAAAATTTTAAGAGCATGGGAAATTTGGCGATTCCCTGACACAATCACTAAAACATTCCAAAATTGAAAACCCCCACCTTCCTTGCAGTTATCATTTTTCTCTCATTACCAAAAATAGAAATAATAAAATTAAAATGACAACTGTGTTTACCTACAGTATTTTACTTTCACCTGACACAGTAAAACCCTGTTAAGCAATTTCTGAAGGGACTCAATAGTTAAACATCTTAGCCAGGAAAACTTCTTAAAAGGGACAAATTTCTATTGTATTTATAGACATGGTAAAACTTATCCGAAGGTTTTACAGTATTTGCACGCACACATATACGTAATCTGCCTAGTTCAGAATATTAGCACATACTAACCACTTACAGTGAAACTTCATTAGCAATACAAAGATCTCATTAAAGCATAATTCATTCCCCTCACCCCTTGTAATAAGATTAAAATAAAAATTTAATTTCAAGGCACAAAAAAATTATATACTGTACATAAAATAATGTGAGTTAATATCAAGTCCACTAGTACAAATGGGTGATATTTTTATTTTAGGGATAAACAGCCTAAAAAAAAAAGAAATCAGAGACTTTTAACAACTTTTTCAATCATGGATTACACCTCATCATTACAAACTGCAAAAATTTGGGCCCTTCTGGTTTGTATTAAAGAGATTTCACTAAGTAGATTGTTCACGATAAAGTCAGCATTTTTTAAGATCATATTATCATCTATGTTCATTGTGACCTTAGACATTAAATTTTGAACTCTTTGCACTCCATTGTTACTTAGGGTATTTTGTTGGCAGGAGAAAACAAATTATTTGAAAATAGAAAAGTACTTAGGTATCAAAACTGCTCGCTTTATTCCAAACAACCTATACTTCTTCATACTGCACCCTGGGATATTTGTTCTTGTTCCTTTAAATACGTACTAAAAAAAGTTTTAATTGCACAGGCTGTTATGTTAACAAGCACAGTAAAATTGACACAGAACATATTCTAGTGACTCAGTCGGGAAGAAAGAACCATCAATGTCGCTACGTACCTTCCATATGAATTCACCACTGGAGGAAGAGTTGTCATCCTCATTGGTGTCTTCAGACTCACTCTCCCAGTCAGGAGTGTAGCAGTCGGGGTCCTCGTCCCGGTTGCTGAAAGAGGTAGACATCATGTCATCGTCATCCTGACTGCCGTAAGGCTGGCTTGGGCTCTGGTAAGAGGTTTCTTCCAGCTCTTCCCCTGGGCTACACCGAGCCATCACATTGCTCAGGTCAGACAGCGCCAGAACAGAGGGCAGCTTCTTCCAAGCTTCCTCTTCAGGGGACGGCATTGGCGCCTTAGTACTCAGCATCACTGCTTCAGGGGTCGGCTTGCTCCAGTCTCTCTCTTCCTGTAAGAACACCTCTATCTGGTTCCTAACCATACTCACACTTGGCTCCTCCGTGCTGGATAGCTCCGAGATACTGCTCTCTGCAGAGAAGCTGTCATGCTGTCGCTTGTCTGGGGACAAATAGCTAGAGTCGTTAGAATCTGAAGTCTCCACAATTTGATTGTGCCTTGCAAGGCCCAACATAGATGAAGCTAGTTCAGACAGCTTCTGGTTGGCACCTTCAGATGAGCACGAACTACCTTCTAGTGACAACATTTCAACGTGCTCGCTGTCTGAAGACGATGGAATATCACGAACCTTGAGTGGTGCGTCACCACTTACATCAAGAACCTGCAATTCTTTTGAAGAAATGAAGCCCTTGCATTCCAGTTCAGAAATAATTTCAGCAGCTTCGTTGTTTGAAGCTCCAAGATTTATTTCCTCAACTCTATCTGAAACCAAACTTTCAGAGACCCGAGAGTCAATTGCTGGAGATGCACCTACAATATCCTCACTGCTCACAGCAGATGTATCAGGAGTCAGAAAATAATCAGACATGTTATCAGTGTTTGGCGTTCCAACACAGGCTGTGGAAGCTGGAGAAACACAACCCACATCTGGTGAAATACTGTCTGGGGTGAAAATTTCATTGTTCTTGGGCGACTGGGAAGAATCAAACATGAAGAAATTACCGTCATCCAGCTTGCTACCACTAATTACATTTGTACCTGAATTTGAGCCAATGTTTTCAGCACTATCACTAGAATCCACACTTGGGGATGAACTGGGAACTAACACAATTTTTTTACTTTGCACAAAAGCCAAGTGAGATTTAGGTGTTGGACTTTCTAACAAAACAGCTTTGTTGGTCTCTACATCAACCATCAAGAGATCATCATCTTCAGGACGTTTTGCAGTATCACAGACAAGAACTGCAGTTGTGCCGTCAGTCTGAGGATCAAGGTCTTCTACCAACACACCACTGCAAGTGTCCTTGGCGCCACTGCTCTCTGTGTCCTCACTACTAAGGCTGCAGCTGGCCAAGGCTTCTCTGATATCATCTTCAAACTTCTTGAGGCCTAAGTTCTTCCCATCCATGTCCTTACTCAAGTCCAGAACAAATGTGGGATCTTCATGCTCACCTTCTACCAACACAATGGTGTTGGACAGGAAAGGAGAAAACTGGTCACTTAGCGTAGTCGTCAAGGAACTCATGCTTTCACCTTCCTCTAAAATAGGGGACAATGAAGCTGGGTAAGTGTTATAATGTATTGTGACATCTGTTCTTTCTTCTTGTGGCAGGTCATCCTCAGAATCTAAGACCAACTCCCCATCTCCATCCTCATTTTCATCTTCCTCTTCTGCCTCACTCCCCTCACTCTCACTGCGCTGCAGCCCGCACGACAACTTCTCTCGCAGCTCATTGCGAATGGCAGCGACAAATTCCTCATCTAGACTAAATGACACATAACTGTTGTCACTGTTGTTACCATCATCTCCCTTGGACCCAGTTGAGCTTGAACTTTTCGGACTTAAATGACATAGAAATTCATCATCAACATCATCATCTGTCTGGATAGCTTGCCTAGTGTCATCAATAGGAGGATGTAGGTACCAGCCGCTACCTGCAGTCGGGACTACACAAGTTTCATTGAAAACTGCTTCATTCTGCTGTGTTACATCTGGACTGGTGCAGTCATTGTTTAAAAATGCAGATGAAAGCTCTGTATGCTTCTGTTCGGATTCTATGAATGAGTGAATAACAGAGTTATCCATCTCATTCTGACTGGGTGTGACCATGATGGTACCCTCCAGGCTGTCTTCGTTACTGTCACAAAACTGCAAGCTCCTGTCATCTTGCTCTGATGGTACTATCTGTACAGTACTGTTTGAGTCTGACAAAAAGGTGCAGCACACATCTTCACGTGATGACTGGCTCGCTGCACATTCCTCATGACCACACTGATCCTCCTCCTCCTCCTCATCTCCTCGGCCGACATATGTAAATCCTCCTCTGTTAAAAGTCTCCTCTAACTCCGCCTCAATATCTTCCAAGTGATATTTTTCATCACATGCATCCTCACAACTTTCACTGAGGCTCCCCTTGTCGCGAAAGCCAGAATCACTGCTTCGTTCATCATCTGGCGTAGAATGCTTAGCGATATCGAGGCCAAATTCTTCGTCACCATCTTCACCCAACTGTGCACCTACTTCACACCTATTGATCTGATACTCTCCTTGAAAATTTTCCACATTTATCTTAACTCCAGGCATTGTAACATCGTTCATTATCACTGGTACAAACCCCTCTGGCCTCTCACCACCATCTTTGCCCTCCCACAACTCTGACCTATCAAAAGGAGTGTCCCTGCAATGGCTGGATGCTACACTTATGTCATCACTGCGAGGGAAATCAAACGCAGAGTCTTCTGTGCCGGAACTGTCACATGTTTCTAGCTTACCTTTCTCTCCCATTCTTGGAGTTAGAGGACAAGCTGATAATGCCTGTTCTTTTGTGCTGTGACTCTGGAAGTCTGGTGTCTGCATATTCTTGATACCAGAATCGACAGCAGTAACATCATTACTGAGTGAAATATGGTCATTCTTTTTTATGTTAATTTCTACCGCATCCAGCTGATACTTTGGGCTGTTTTCCAGAGAACTGCCTGAATGGCAAGACACAGATGAATGCATGCTATCAATGTTATGGGGCATTTCGTTTTTTGAGAGAACGAATATCCTGGAAGGACCGGTTTCTACACATTCACTACAGGTATTACTAGCCACAAGTATTCCTTCGTCACATGTAATTGAGGAACTATTTTCTGTATGCTGAATCTCATCATCGCACTGTGCCTCGGGAGTGTTCCTACCTGAAGACACTGGCGTAGCTGCAATAAAGTTTACGCTTGGAAGTGTTAAGGTACTCTCAGTAACGTTTGCCTGTTTTCGCAAGACACAATTTTTGTTGGTTACTGCCTGAATTTCTAAACCTGTTGTCACCGAAGGCTGCATAAATTCAGAAGGGTTGGATTCACACATATCACTGGATAAATCCTGGAGACTAGCATCACTGATAAAAGGTTCAAAACTATTCTCATTTTGAACAACTTTACAGGTATTACCCATGGCTGTACTACAAGGAGCATTGTGAATATGATTACTATCCTTTTCAGTCTTATTTTCACCCACTGATGCACAGGGTACAAATTTATTTACATCTGTTACTGGTTTCTGTAGTGGCAACTGAATTTCTCGACTTCTTTCAGTATCCAATATCAACTCTGAAGCTTGTTCTAGATTATGCTGCTTTTCTTTATTATTTACATCTCTTACCTGTCTCTCTAGTGGCAACTGAATTCTGTTTCTTTGATATTCATTTTCAGTGCCAGATATAAGCTCAGAAGTCTGTTCTAGATTCTGTTGTTTGTTCTCAAAGACATTTACTTTATTATTTACATTTGAACACGGTTCATCTATGATTTCATGCATAGTACCTTCACTACATGGATTCAGTTTAAAAGCGTTGGAAGTATTACTTGATGATTTCTCTACATCGAATATATCAAAAGTAATTTCTTGAGGACTTTTATTGCATGTCAGACTTTCATTTCTGCACACTTCATCAGTTTCCATGTAACCATCCCACTGATCAACAGAATAATTGTTCACATCTCTTACTTGTCTGTGTAGCGGCAACTGAATATTATTTCTTTGGTATTCATTTTCAGTGCCAGATATAAACTCAGAAGTATGTTCTAGATTGTGCTGTTCATTCTTAAAGGCATTTACTTTATTATTTACATCACTCAAACATGGTTCATCTACGTTTTCATGCATAATACCTTCACTAGACGGATTCAGTTTAAGCATGTTGGAAGTATTACTTATTGGTTTCTCTATGTCAACTATCTCAAAAGTAATTTCTTGAGGATTTTTACTGCATGTTGGACTTTCACTTCTACACACTTGGTCATTTTCCATGTACTTATCCCAGGGATCAATAGAATAATCCACGTCAGAAATGAAATCTGCTTCGTCCTTACAGTTCAGTGTGTTATCCTTCGCAACAAAATCCAGGCTAGAGAACCTTTTGTTTTGATCAACAAATGTGGTTTTCAATCCTTTAAAATAATCCAGCATATAATCTTCACAGGGACCTAATATAACAGATGCTTTGTTATGATTATCTGGCAAAGCTTCAGACTCCCCTACTACTGAATTATTAGCATGATCAGGCACATTCATCTCTGGGACCACTTCACCACCAACACGTTTAAAATCAAATGACTCTGATGTTACTTTGGCTGATAACTCAGAATCTGACACAAAACCGGACAAAGTTTCAGCCCGACCTACAAGCGATCTACTGTTATGGCCAGATTGGTTTTCCTCCAAGTCTGGCAGACCTTCTATGGGGAACGGCAACATAACTAAACCTTCATCACAGATAACTACATTTGTCCTGTTTGGCATTGGTGTACTTGTTACAAAGTGATCTGATCCAAACAGGTCATTTTCCTCTTTTAACTCTTGTAGACTGTTATTTAAAAGATAATCACTTGATGATAACTCCATTTTAGGTTCCAAGTTAGAAACATTATCAAGTTTGAGAACTACTGAATCAAAGCCATTCTTATCACTTGCTTCGTTTTCTATACTAGAGGCAACTTGTGATGCAATTTTACATTCAGGATTTTTATCCGGAAGGCTGTATGTCCTGTTAACATGCACACTGTCAAAAACACTCATATCACCGTCCAAACTGTGATCACACACAAGGGCTTTGTTACTAATGTCAGGCACTTTAGTTAATACTTTTGGGTCCAGAACACTATCCTTCTTCAAAGGAACGACAGTGACATTTCCTGTAACAGTCTCAGTTTTTGTAGTCATTAAATCTGAACTTTGTGATATTTTGTCCGAGGCATCAAAGGATAAAAAATTATGTTTAGGGTTCACGGAATTAGTGCTATGGCTTCCTTCTAAATCTTTCTTCACCAGTGGCGACTCCTCCGTAGGTGAAAAATTTAACAAGGTTTCTTCAGAACAGCTTGCATATTGGTCCAGCAAACCAAAGTCTCCTGGCCTCGATCTGGTGGTTTCATTCTTTGTAGACGGTCCCTGCTTCTTCAGCATTGCATGCAGCTTCTTGAGCGTCACCTCAAACTCCTTGTTGAGAACAGCTCCGTGGATATTGCTATCACTGCCGTACATAAAGCAGGATGAAGCGACCCTTGCTCTGCTCGGAAAACTTCTCTGCCTCGTCAGGGAACTCCTAACATATGAGCTCCTCTCAAAGCTCCTCGTCAGAGATGGTGGGTCGGAATCACTGCCATCGCTACACTCGATGTGAGTAAGCACCATCAAATCTGCCACACTCTTCGACTTCTCCTTCACTTTTTTTGTAAACTCGCCTTGTTCCACCCTCTTCCTCCAAGTCTCATCCTCTGTGTCTGTGCCAGAGTCTGTACCTCTACTCACTCTGCGGTGAAGTTCTAACAGACTGTCCTCTTGGAAGCTATCAGGCTGGAATGTTTCGCTGACAAATCTGTCCGTACTAGGCTGGCAGCTCGTCTTGCCGAGCCTGAAGTCTAGAACTACGTTCTGGTCTGCGACAACAGTCTGCTTGGCAGGAGTTGAATGGTTCGAGGCACACTTGCTGGAGGCATCAGATGAAGAGGAGGATGTTTTTTCCAATGCTAAAGCATCATCAAGATCTCTAATTGCTTCTGAAATTTTACGCACAAACTTAGCATCTTCTTCATTTGTGGTGCTGACACCCTTCAACCACGAGTCAAACTCTTGTTCCGAAGCCATTTCTATTTCAATGTTCTCCTCTTTAATTTCTACTTGTTGTCCCTCAATTTCTTCAGCTAGGCTGTCTGTTTCTCCTAGCTTGCGAGCATCAGACAGCCCTTCGCTCAAGTCATCTATGGAACCTCGCAAGTTCTGCAAGCTTGGTGACTTGTGGTAGCTGTGGACATTTGGCAGGAAGAACTCACCACCAGTACTGCTCGACAAAGATGGCTGCGGGGATGTGGTCAGAGGTGTAGCACTGCCCAGGTTCTCAGAGTCTCGTCGAGATGAACCCTGCACGGACGTGTGGTCGACAAAGTCTGGTAATAAGGCATCGGCACTCTTGAACTTGCCGGCTACTAGCTCGTGGTGTCCAGTAAACATTTCCGAGTCCTTCACAGGCGATTGAATAGCGGATACACTCATTTGTGAGGTCACCTGATTATCAGTTTTGGGAATAGTGTTTGGCTTGAAGAGCTCCCAACGACGCTCAAAGTCTTCATCTGTGTTGAGACTGGAGTTGTCTCCATCCTGCTTATGCCGCTCCCGACTGGCATAGAGATGGTTCAACATGCGCAGCACTTGTCCCAGGGCAGGTCTCTGTGGACCAGGGCTCCAGCACTGCTTCATCACCTGGTACCTAGACACAGTTTCAACATTAAACAGTACCTCGCTGGTAAAAAGTACAAGCTGCAATTGATGTATCAATGTACTATACATTAACAATGATTATCAACCGAGTTAACTATTTGACAGAAAAGTTATGGATTCCCCTATCTGTAACTAATACAACACTGTTGGCACACATAACACTATTTATGTCCCGCAACTTAATCATGATTCTGATGAAGCTATAAATAAGAATCAGCAATTAATACATAAGTGAGCTCATTCCCTGTAAGTGATGTCTATTAGATTGTAATAAGTGCAATAACATAATGGCCTTAGTATGTGTTGTGAAAAAATACAGTGAAACTGAAAAAACTGAACAAACCTTACTAGTTTTTCAGAAAATAATAATAAAAAAAATAAAGCCAACTACAACACAATTTATTACTGATTACAAAGAACACGTACTATAAAAATTATAATTACACTAGACCCCCGATTTTACGAACCCTGGATTTTATGAAGGTAGCGACTCTACGAATACAATCTCAGGAACCCTCAAAAAATAACAAAATTCTATGGCAAAAAAAATTGAAAGGAATTACATTGACAATGAATAAATCATATATTATCTAATTCACGACATTAAAATATAAATTGTAGAGTTGCAGCTATTACTTGGTAAGTCACAATATTAAAAATAAAACAAAAATAGTGAAAATCCATTAAAAAATTGTGGCAGTGACAGTTTGAAAACCGCGCGGCGGTGGCACCTGTGCCATACCAGCCGGCCTGTTTCCATCAACTACAAAGTATTAGGATCTATATTGAGATCGTACTATAGCTGCAAAGTTCCAGCACATCTCATTTTACTATAGTACAGCCTCCTTCTAGGCTGTATTATGACATCTTATATATCTCTCGCCTTGCGTCGAATGTGTTTACGTTTTTACACAAACACTATAAATAATAGCGTGAAATTATTATTTTTTATTGGGTTAACACCATACATATTTAAAACAATTAACTTGGCGCATAATTTTCTTAAGCAATGCGTTGCATTTCACAAGTGAGCGTGATAATAGCGCTACCTATTCGCCACGTGTAGAAACATTTGTCTCCACCATGGGTATGTCGAACTTGAAAAATAAACAGACATTCGTGTATTACGTAAACTATACTGGCTGTGAAAGCGATTATTTGCAACCACTTAAACATGTAATTCACGACGATTTTAGTTAAGAACGTCGCAAAATGGCGTTTTTGGAACATTGAACGTCGGTATATGCTATGGTGCCGCTATCTATCTCCCATCTTGTGAACGTTCATACAGTTACGCTATCTGTCCGCTCCGCACGCTACTTATATCTACATTTGTTTACAATTATTCAAACGTTGAGGGATTGTTTTGATGTTAAGTTATATAAAACTGCGCAACGAATAAATACGTCTGCATTTTCCTTCTTTCTTTGGTGAATAATTTACAAGGGCATTGTGCTAGTAACGAATGCCTACTTTTTTTTCCCATTAAACGCTACGCAAAGAGAAGGCACTCGGCAGCTCAGTTTTCTCATTTTTTTAGGACAAGGGTCGGTCATATCTATCGTTTAGCGGTGTTCTTTTGATCGTAAGACGTCTGCCTATTGATATCAATTTATATTTCAACTATCACTTGCTTTATTTTTCCGTTAAATGCTACTGAAGTCGGGCTATTCGCTCGAAAGAAGACACTCGGAATCTCGATTTTCTAATTTTTTGGGGACAAGGGTCGGTCATATCTACTGCTCAACAGTGTGACGTCTGGCTACTGATATCAATTTATGTTTACATTATTATGTTAATTTCCCGCAAAACGCTATGGAAGTCGGGGCCCGACTAGACACACTTTGCAGAAAAGATGCAATTTTAAAATTATACGTGAAAGGTCAGAGAGGGGAGGGGGGTGGACAAAATAAGCCACCATCGATTTTTACGAATGTGATGAAACGAACCGTGAGTATTTGTAAAATCGGGGGTCTAGTGTAACAATTTTGGCTATACCCACACCAGAGTTGTCAGAAAAATTCTGTCATGTGGGTTTTGTAGTCAGAAAGGTTTACTCAGGACGCTTCAGTTCCTCCCCCGCCTCACCTCGTCCTACTGACCAGGCACCTCCAGTCTTTTTTGACCCCAGTTTGTTGCTGATCTCTGCCTCAGGGGCAAACCTACACATGCTATTTTTACTGCTGTCAAAAGGCAGCTTGAGGCATTGATAAAGCATATACAGTATACACAAAGGCCACCTGGTGAGCTGCAGACTAACTGCCAGTAGCAGCTCCATTTCATCTCCATGAAATATGAACAATAGTTCAGGTGTTAGTTTGTTTGAAGGACTCCTGCACTGGGAGACAATGATCTTGATCAGAAACAAGTACATATGCCATAGCAATGCCCAGAATGGACCAAGTATGCATTTTCAAGTTTAAAAATAAAAATAAATGAGTACTGCAATGGTGTAAATCTACGATTCAGTTAAAAATCATTCAGGTGTAGTCTCTTTCTCACTTAAGAATTTTAATTTTTGGCTGCTCACTACACTGACATGTGAACAACTGTTTCCATGGAACATATTTGTACTGGGCAGTTTGACAGTAAGCTAAGTGTGTTTGTGGAAAAAATATGGCAGAGGGAAATTGCTGTTTTCATGGAAATATCTAACAGGGCTGACAACACTACTGTCAAATCTAGAATCCTCACGTTAAAAAGACTAAGGAGAGAGATGGTACTCACAGATTGTGTCTATGCGGGCTTGGCAGGGTCGGCAAGGAGAGTCGATACGTGTCCTCCACCAGGACCTTCACAATGACTTCTTCGTCAGAGAGCTCGGCATAGGGCAGCTTCCCAAACTGGCATATCTCCCACAGCACAACGCCTAGGCTCCACACGTTGGCACTGGCTGTAACCTGGTCACATTCACATATATACACATACTATACATATAGGATGTATTCAGCCACATAACACTACCTACTTCAAACACTTTAGCTGGTAGTCATTAACATTTTTGTAAACAACTCTCCAAACACTAAACCAATTCATAAATTCTGCATGTTCAACTCAAATTGTAACAGTTTGTGAGACTGACAAGTTTTTGATGATCCTGTGCAAGGCTGCCACTATAAGGAATAAAATGTTGCATTTCAGTGTAGCTATTTCATCAGTAAAATTTACGAGCATTATTTATAAAACTCAACCTCAGCACCCAACATCATACAATAATCAGGTCTACTGTAACAACATATTGAGATACGATGGGTAGTATAAAAATAACAAATCAGTGGTGCACAAAACACTGCCCACCTGTACAGGTTTGCAACGACCTAAAAGATTATAATACCGTGGAAACTAAGCCTTTTAAGGTGGCCGTCTAGTAGATACAGTTTTTTGTCTAAAAGTCCCATCACACCAAGAAATCTGGTAACGTTCTAGTGGCAACTTTCAGAACTAACTGTTGTGCAAAGCGATAAGAAAAACAGGGTATCAGAAGACAAGATACTACTTCCTTCCACTTCTACCTTGTTTGCCTTATCCCCGAGCACCTGCTTAACCTTTCATTGCCATTATCTCTTCCCTCTTTCCTTTGTCTTGACCAAAAACTAAGCAGATAAAAGCGTGGAACTTACAGCAACAACACTTTGTGTTGCAGATGTTCTGTAAAAATACTTAATCTAAAAATAAAACTATTGTTTTAAATTTAATTTTAAAAACAAAGTTTACATCTACCAGTCTATACTTTTCAGCATCTTAAGGGTGCCGCCTACCCACGCGTGAGAGGCTCAAAAGCGACGGAGCAGTAAGGTCGACCTTGAAGTGCGCTTCAAATGCAGCATCGCCTCAACAAGCCAAACGCTGAACTAGCGTGTAAGCTTCCCGCCATACGTTTTCGCTATGGAACATTAAGCGGTTACCATATACAGTAATTTGATTGGTGGAAAGTCTGCAACTAAGTTCAGTGCAGGTCGCAATCGAGTTTCACATACACCCGGTTAGTACATTTTGAAGTAAGAAGTCTGAAAAGGCCATTTTCAGCCATGTTGGAGGGCTTAGTAACAGTGTTTTTAATGAGCATGGTGTCTACACAACGAGGTTCCGACCTTGTCCGAATTGTGTTTTATTTTCTTTTTGTACATTGGCACAATGAGCACATGTGGAATATTTTCGTAGAAAAAACCTGTTTACGAACAAACTGCAATGCATTTGAAGTGTGGGGTAGGCGGCTGCTTTAAGCAAGTGTTTAAATCCAAGGCCATTTTAGCACATTTCACTAGACGACTAATACTATATACCAAAGTTGTTAAGTCTTTATACAGGAACAGAATGCAACAATACCGAGTCTTTTTTATTAGTTGTAAGAGAAATCTAGGTTTTCATTAATACTTTCTTTATAGGGTTGGTGGGAAAAGCCTGCTAGGCTAACAATACAGTATAACATGAGAGACACATAAGTATGTACAAAAAAAAGTACTTACAGTTGATACGTGTAAATAGTTACACACATGGAGGGAAGACACATTTTCTTATGTGGTTCCGGCATTTTGCTAGTCAGACAGTTTGATCGGGTGGCAAGCCATAACACACTTCAGTTCAGTCCAGTCGGCAGTGCGTCTGCTGATACTTGCAAGCCTAGCGGCCAGAAGGCGAACTAGGTTGTGGGGGGAATTTCAAATCCTAAAACAGTAATGTTGGTCTGGTGGTTGTAGTTTGTAATAGACAGGGTGGTGGTGGGGGGATGGAATATATCTCAATATAAAATAATTCTGTCCCCTCCTCTCTTGTCTACTACACTACAACCACCAGACCAACATTACTGTTTTAGGATTTGTAATTCTCGCCACAGCCTGGTTCCCTTTCAGCACACACTACAGACTGGTCAGTATTGCAGTGTGCCGTGACTTGCTACCCGGAGAAGCTGGTATGACCAGCGAAACTCACACGTCTGCACAAAAAAATGTGTCTTTCCTCCTTGAGTGTATCTACACGTATCAACAGTAAGTAATTTTACTTTTGCTTCTCAGGTTATATTAATACTATATTTGTAAAAGGAGCCGAACGTGTGCAGAGTATTAACGTCCAAACTCAGGCGGCTATCTTAACTGTGACAAAAATATTACATTTTGGTACTGCACAACTTTCCCTATAAGTTGTTCAATCTTTGATTGTTATAACAGAACACCACGTATATCAAGCAACAATAATAATAATATTAATAATATTAATATTAATAAAGAAATGGATGTAACTGAATTTACAAGAAAAATAGGTATGACCGCTGAAGATATTTACCCCCGATCAAAATTTTTCTGAACCTTATCCCACAGATGCAGTGCGATGAGAGGGATGATAGAATACTAGAGTACGAACAACAGCACAGTACCTCCTTGGTCTCTATAGTGGTGTCCGTGCAATGCAGCGTCTCTGGAGCACACCAGCGTATCGGCAGAGCCACGTCTCCCGCGCAGTAGTACTCCTCCTGTACAGGGAACCATCATTGTCACAGCTGCTGCCACACACTATCCTTGCCATCACAACCTACTCCCAGTACCTACCTTGTATGTCTCTATGCCGATGCCGTAATCCCCTATCTTGACGGTTAGGTCCGGCGCCACTAGGCAGTTGCGAGCCGCCAGGTCCCTGCCAAACAACACTTTATCAGGAGAACCATTTAAGATAACACAAACAACTGACCAAGCTGGGAAAAACTAGCAGACACAACATAAAAACATAGTTGTTCTGTTTGTGTTATGTGTTTTCCTAGTTTCAGTTCTGTTCATAACATTACTCATTTCAAATGTTAGTACTGTACATTATACCAGCTAAAACTGTCTTCCCGAAATTCCTAACATTCCCAAAATTTCATACAAAAGATGACACAGAAGGTAATTTATTCACACTACAATCAAAGGTGTACAATTTTAAATGCTCATATAAAGTAATATATTTAAACTAATTGATTTACCACCCCAAATTAAAATAGAAAATACAATAAAAATTGTATAACAAGAAACTATATTCAGAACATTGAAATTTAAACCTGCATAACAAACCTATTTACGGTGATCTAAACGAATGTATTCAGTTCAAATACAGCAGTAAATGCCAAACTGAGTGGCACTGTTTTAAATAAAAGTGTGAAACACCAATTACTATCTTCCAGCTGCTATAAGGTGAGGAAATTTTTTGTTTCATATTTTAATTAACTTTATGTTTTTAGGTAATTAAGAGTCAGTTAGACACACAACTTTACACAAAGTCAGAAACTGGGAGAAGAATTGGCCATGGCCTTTGTTAAAGAACCATCCCAGCATTCAACAGGAGCGATTTCAGGTTCAGTACTAACGTGTGAATGAATCCCTTGTCGAGCATGTGGTGTAACCCAGCTGCGATGTTGCATGCCATCAGCAGGGTGACTCCTTGTTGGTTCAGAGCATCTGCAGTGGCTATGTTCGTGGTGAGGAAGCTCTTCAGGTCTCCCTACACCAACACACACAGCTCTCAAACATACAGTACATGGCAACATATTCTGTTGACATAACAACTTGCTGTCAACATACAACAGTTTGAGATTCCTTATATGTAATAATATGCTACCATAAGTCTGAAGCCAAGTGAATATTGCCTGTACTGAAATTTGTGGTTGAAATAAAATACGATTCAAAAGAATTATGTTGTTAACATTAGTAATATTTGGTTTATAAACATTTGTTCCCATATGATGGCCTCACAGACACTCATGGGCACACTAAAATAAATAAATTGATTATATTAAAATAAGGAAATTTATCTTTCCAAAAGGCAAAAAAAGTCTGTGTGTGTTGCAGACGAATACACAATCAATTAGCCACTATAATCGCTCAACAAACAGTATTTACTTGACTTATGTAATAGAAATGTTATTTTTATGTAAAACATCACTGGAGCATTTGCTTGGCCTTACCAGGCTTAATTACATTTGTACATACCACACAATGTGATTTTATACAGACCTGTTACTAACGGGTGTGTTTTAATTACGTATATTCTTAACTGCTACTAACTGGACTCAAATCGAGAAAGCTTTCTCACCCAGATCAGATACATAAATTAATGGCTAATTCCTTTAAGGATTTTTCCTTTCATGGTACATAATTAACTTACAAGGATAAAGCCAAATGGAATAACACATGTCAACACAGCCACCTTTCAATTTGACTGTATATTTAAAACTGGATTTGCCAAAGACAAGGTTAGGCCTTCTTTACAGTAACAAATTTGATGCTTACTTACAAGTTTTGCACAATTAGTGTCTAAAATGTTAAATACTTTTAATTCATGTGTACATGGTGTATTTTAAAAGTTAAATATTCAGCAAACCATCTCTGTAAACACATTGTACCTTCTGTCATTAAGATGATTATTAGCCAAAAACCATAATTTTTTTGTTATGAAAATATTTTGGCTATGTAGATCAACAATCTCCAACTCATCTACATGACTTTAGTAAGTGCTACCTTTTGGGATTTAAAAATTATATTCACAAAAACAATTATAAGAGTCCATGGCATTGAGACTTATTACTTTTGCAATAAATGTGAACATGCCTTGTTGAACATCAATTTCACTTTACACGTCGACATAACAAGAAAACAGCATCATTTTCTAGCGAGTTCTGCCCATCATACATCAACTGTTCATTAATTTTTACACTTTATTGTTGCTATACCCGATACTATTTACCAGTTTATCAGACTGTGTTAGCAGTAATAGACGGAATATAACAACTTGCTATAAAAATTAAATGAAGTTACGAGATGTTATCATGTACACTGTAAGTCTATAGGTACAACTATGTTCTACTGTACATATGACGAGACAATCACATAAATGCTACCAGTTCACTTATGAGATATGTGCATACAAGTGTGGAATGAAGAACGAGACAGAAAGAGAAGACGAAAAAAAATTATACAAGAGGTAACAACCTAGAAGACAAATAAAAGGTGGGGGAGGAAAATCGTAATGTAAGTGTAAAGGGAAAAATGGAAAAGGAGGGGAGGAAGAGATTGATGTTCAGGGAAGGGGCAAAAAAGCAGAATGAAAGGTGGAACAGCAAGATAGAGGGAATGTGAAAGAAGGAAGGGGGGTGTTTGAGAGCATTTAAGTGGGACATTTGTGTAAGAGAACAACTGAACAACAGTGTGCTATTATGAAAAAAGGAGTTACAATGACTGTACACGATCAAATGTGCAACTGCATAAGCATGAGCGTAAAACCATAGTGATTGTGACTTTATAAAGTAAATGTTCAATGAAAATGAGCGAAAATGCCAATTAGGAGAAGATAATTAGGGGGTGGTTATGAGAGTAAGACATGAGTTGGTGGCTTAACTAGAACATTATTTTGGGAGGGGCACACATCTTCGTATTTCCACACAGCCAAAAATTATAGGGCCCCAATACTAAGCATACATTTGTTAAAGTACACAATAGGTTAATATTTTCTCAATATTTTATCCACCACTGCAGGATTTCTGGAGGTTGGTTTTGGGAGGGGCACACGCCCTGTTGCCACTTCCCCTAGTTGCACCTTTGGTTTATTGGTATGGCACTACGTGGTAATTAGAGAATTTTATGTGCAAGGCAAAAATGTGAAGTAAAAGTGTAAACGTAATATTGAAATGAGAGTGGACTCACCCCTGGGCAGGACTCGAGCAATACAAGGAAAGGGTCAGTCTCAAGGCAGCGCCCCACTAGCCGCAGGATGTTGGGGTGCTTGAGGTCGCGGTACGGTTTCACCTCGTGGAGGAAGTACATCTGATCAGTGGCCGTGGCATCTTCATGGAGGATCTTCACCACCACTGTCGTTGTCTGACCAGGCACAATACCTTGTGCCTCGCCTTCTACCACCTGTCAACATCCAATAAGTATGTGTGTTTTTTCACTGTTTCGTATAAACTGTGGCTTAATTTTGCTCTTACGAAATTATTTTACATCATAGTTTTTGCATAATTGCTTGTCAAAGTAAAAAATTGCATCTCACAAATTTTAATTGCAATACTAACCAACATACTTACCAAACTGAAATAATTCACACTGAATTATAATGTTGTAGGCTACAAGATCTCATGCATAAAAACCACAAAATAAAATAGTTCTGTATTTTAAATAAATTCTTGAATTTTTAGTTTTAATTTCAAACATGAGCATTTTTTTAAATACAAAAATATTTAATTTTTTGTTTTTATGTAGGAGAAATTTTAGCCTACAACCTCGTTATTCAATTTGGTAAGTCAGTTGGTTTTAAGTCATACTTAAAATTTGACACACAAATTTTGACTTTGACAAGCTATTATGCAAAAACTATGTTATAGACAAAAAAAAAAATTCATAGAGTAAAATTTAGTCAAAATTTATGTATACTACTACTACTTTTAAAAAATCATAATAATGAAAATTTAATAGTATCTACCGTGCCCTTATTTAGTGTTGTGTTATAGGCTGTTCACAGTAAAATGAACCCTTTTTGAAGACAGCATTATTAAGAATAAAATTATAAAAATTATATACTCTTAATGTTTTTCTAAATTAGGTGTAAACTTTTGAGCACTAATACTGCAATATCTAACACTGACTGGTATGTTTGTATTACTAAATAGCAGGTAGAAAGATACAAACTAGATGGAAGGAACAAAAATAACCATGGTTCTATAATGCCTATATGACTTCTGATTATTTCCTGTAGGTACATCATAAAGTAGTATCTACCAACATTTCAATGTCAGGAAGGCTGTATTCTGGGATAACTACAAAAATTGAATAATTCTTAATGTTTCTCAAGATGACTGATGCTAAATGACTGATGCTGGATGATGGTGATAACAATAGTGATGATGAAAACATAAATAATTACAATAATCCATTAAAACCAAAATTAAAATTTTTATACTACAAAAGTTAAAATGCAACTCCACTCCAAACTTGACAAATGCTTACAACAATCTTACTGACGTGTTTATTTTTCTTATAATATTAAATTTTTACGGCAAAAAATAGTGACAAAAAATGCCTTCTGATAACTTATTTAAACAGTACAGTATTGATAACATCAAAGTCTACTAAGTACTCTTAACAAAGTGCTATGTCTGTAATTGTGGAAACTTTCTGCAAACCTTTGGCTACTTAAAAAATTACAAATTTATAGCAGGTAGTTTCACTACAATTACTATATCATGGAGAAATATGTTTAAGCTCTACGAGACCTGAAATTTTCATTATATTTTATAAGTTTATAAGTGTTTATAGGAAACAGTTTTGGGCCATCTTTGTAGATCTCTCATTTGCTATGACAAAAAATGTAAATGTACAAACAGATGGGAGGGGAGGGGAAGTATATTTTGCAGAAGTACACTTATAGGAGAAGCTTTACAAAATTCACAGGCTTCTTGGGCAGTCGTATTCTGTCGCTGATAAAAACAGGATAACTCAGGTTATCACCACGACTCTTGGAACGTGTGTAGGCCTATACAATGTTTTGTCTCCAAAAGTTTCAGTACAAAATATTGCACTTCCACACCAGCGGCTCAGAAGTCACGGAGCTATACGGGAAAACTTAAAAAGCACATATCAAATGCTGCATCACTACAACAGGCCAAGCACTGAACTAGCGTACAAGATTCCTGCCAATTCATTTTTAGTACGGGAGTTCAAGTGGTCACCACACAATTTTATTGGTGAAAAGTTTGTAGCGAAGTTCAGAGCACGTTTCTATCTGAGTTTCGCATACTGTACATCCGGTTAGTACATTTTGTAATATGGCAGCCTGAAAAAGCTATTTATAGCTATGTTGGAGGGCTTAGAAAAAGGATTTTTAATAAGCAAGGATGACTTGACTATGACATTCCACCACTGTCCCACATTGTATGCACAAACACCAAATCCACCCTGGGGCATGACTATTATTGTTGTGTTTATCAGACAACGAATAAAATCAACAACTATCGTCAACACCCCTCTTAAAGTTTAAGGTATTCTGACAAATGATGCTGTATTCCAGAGTTAGTTTGACAGAGGATTGTGGCATTTATTACCTACCATAACTTTGTGCACACATACTATATATATATATACATACACAGGAACAGATCTACACTTTTAATCAAGGAACAAGGTAAATAATGAGCTGTGGGATTGGCAATATTTTTACCACTGGATAGATACAGGAGTAGTTTTCTGATTCATGACATGGATAGAAAGAACAGTTTCATCATAATCCTATAAAATAAATGTTACCAGTAATTTAACACACTGAATTGACACTGGTATAGTAGAAAATTACATTTCATTTCAGTTTGACTTACAAGTACTACAGGACAACTTCATGACAATTTGTGGGTTTTATTGAGGGGTAAAAAGCTAGGAATGAGTTAGGGGGGGGGGGGGGG
>PNEQ01001156.1:81647-125687 GCA_003012365.1 Medauroidea extradentata | reverse complement strand
GTTGTAGCAACGTGCAGGATGTGTGCTATTAATGTGCTGGCAACGTCACATTGCAACGTTGCCTGCACGAGACATTGGCACGTTGCCTGCACCTATTCTGCACATTTCTGGCACATCACAGCACGTTGTAGCAACGTCACAATGTTACAGTGTAACGTGCAGGCAACGTGCAGGCAACGTTGCCGTGCTGTTAGGGGGAATAGCAAATACTTCCAACAACTTGTTTTTTTTTTCTCCCTCCCAATCAGTCATTGCTCTTTTCCCCACGTAGAAGAATTCCTTTCAACTTATGATTTTTTAAATAATTTTTCAGTTTCCTCCCCCCTCCTGAAATTTCTATGACGCAACCTGCTTCATAGCCCCTCTTCCCTTTGTGGGCACCCCTGAAGAATAATATAATATTGATCAAACAATTATTTTCAATCACAATAACAAGTCTGGAGAACATATATTTACACTGTACTACTAGGAGACAGTCTTAAGTAAAGATATTACAGATGTATTTATATGTCCATTACTTAAAATATGTATTATAATTCTTACCCATTATATAAATTTATAACTTATATTTTATGTTGAAAAAGTTTTGATGTACCAGCTATTCAATGCAATTTACATGACTGGTTTCAAATTTAGCTTAATCACACAAGTATTATCTAACTGTTTTTGTTTCGTGCCATCGTTGTGTCGCATGTTACTTGGTTTTTATTTTATTTTATTTGTTATTATTTTCATTTATTATCTCTTTGTTACTTGTTTTTATTTGACCCGATTCAATTTTTGGAATTTCATGTTGTGTACGTATCTTGCTGACTAAAGCATACTCTGCTTAATTTATGGTTTTCTTTAGTTTTCTTTGACAGTCATTCAATATGCAATGGAGTACGTTCAAGAAACTGAATCCAGTCATTATCTAACACATTCTTGCCCAACTTTCCAACATACTGAAATACCTCCAGTAGAATGTGAAAGAAGCTACAGTAATTAAAACCAAGTATCTTTACTTACAGTAGAGAAATACTGTATTCCATTCATTGCATTAGTAAACTGCACATGAATTTCCAGCCAACAAAGATAGTTTTAAATTAAAATAATAATGGCATGTTAAATAAAATATTTTGAGACATACTATTAAATATGTATTCGAGACCGTACGAACCACTACTGCAGTTTGTGTTGCTCTTGCAGTAGAAACAAGCATGAAAGTAATGAAACATGAGTGATGTGGGAGTTCAAAAGTTCTGAATTTTAGTAAAACAGCGTACAGATGGCTTTACCTTTAAGGGTTTTCTTGTACTAAAAGGTTTTGCATCCATAAGAAAAAAAATATGAAAACTATTCTGGAAAGTAAATATTCACCGAGTAAATAGCAATAAAAATGGTACACAATGTTTTCCCTTTATATTGTAAACAGCTTAGTAGAGTATTTTGTAAATTAGTATTACATTATCTTAGTAGCACTGTTCAGTACACATTTGTATTATACTTAAGTGGCTAATTAACAAGTTATTTTTGTAACGTATATATGATAGTGTGAAAAAACATCATTTCTTATTATTTCTTGATGGTGAAAAAAAAATTAATGAGTTGTCACCCATGAATAGAATTACATGTCAAATACGCAGTTAGACAGTTCTTTCCTGCTACTGTGTACTGTGAAAGGCTATACTGAAACAGGGCACTCATGATATATTTAATTTGAAGCATTTGTCATGAAATTAACACACATCGAAATCATTTTCTATATTGTCGAAATTCTTTTACGGGTACAAGCAACGCAGAGAACCTAAAATAATAGTTTTTTTTTTTTTGCAAATACTTCTTATTTCAAATAAGGATACCTTTTAAAAATTTGCAATCATATGTACCCTACCAGGTTATTAACTTTCCCAGTTTTTATGACATACAGCAGTTTCAGGCTGCAGAGATATTCTTGCCACATTATTTTTCATTTATATATATGTGTGTGTGTGCGTGTGTAGGTGTGTGTGTGTAACGTCATTACTTTTATTTCAGAGTAAAGTGTATATATTTGTGGTGATATTTAGAATTTACACATATACTCCTTTAAGTTTAAAACAAAACGATATAAATGGAACGGAAAGTTTGTATTCAAAAACTTAACATATAAGTTTAAGTGATTAAGGAGGTAAAAATGTTGTGATGTTTATTTTGAAGTACACAAAAATCAACAATGTAAAGAGAAATTTTTTGCGATGATCTATTTTTCACAACATACATAGAATTTTTAAATTTACTATGCATGTTTCAAGCGAATGTAGCTTTCTTAAATAGCTATCTTTCAACAGTTAGGAAGAAAGTAAATTAAATTATAATTAAATTTTATGTTTTATTTTTTGACACAGTGGCTTTGGTATGAACTGAAAAGATTTATAGAAATTTGCACTAGTTAAATGTTATGTAAATTTTGCACAAACTGGTGCAAACTAGACAGAACCGCTGTTCAAACTTTTAATGAACTACCAGTAAACCGTGTCACCCTCATTTGCAAGTCGTTCCGTAGTACAAAAATTGTCACATCATGCTTACAGAGCATACAATATCTCTAAAAAAAATTTAGTCATTTTATAAAAGTACAGAAAAAATATGGAAGTTTCAAACAAGGCAGTATCTAATCATAAAAAAATTAAATGAAATATAAACTATTTCAATGAATTTTTGTGCAAAAAATAAGACATTCTTAAGCAATATGAAGTATTGTTGCAGTTACGTAATGTTTGAGTATGCCAATGTAATGTTTTTACATTAACCTAGAAGTGCGTAAAATAATTCCCAAAAATGAAACGAACTACTTTTCTTTTGCCTATTGTCAGAGAAATATTTAATTTACAAAATTGTAATTAAATTCCTGCTACAGCTGTTAGTACTCTTGCCCTCCTATTTTGTCTACATACTTCAAGAACTTTGAGGGATGGTGTATTGTGTGTGTGTTTGAGAAGCGAGGAAAGGCAAAAGAGCACATTTGTGTGTGTGACATATATATATATATATATATATATATATATATATATATATATATATATATATATAGACAGAATATACGGGCTTCTGCTGACATGGTATATCATGTAAATAACCTAATATATTTTTTTATTTTAATTTATGAAGTATTTTACTATACTAATTATAAAATGTTAAATTAGTTGTACAGCAAACAAGGACGATAATTGTTTCTTTCCTCACTTAACTGCCAAATTCCTCTTTGGATATCCAATATGTTCTGCCTGTGGCAAAACTGTTATTGTTGTTGTTATAATAATAATAATTATTATTATTATTATTAATGTTAGTGTTTATATATACCTTCAGGGATTCTTAAGCAGCCGGAAATGTTCTGTAACAAATTTTTTTTTAAATTGAATACCTACACTTTATATTGTTTAGATCGTCTTTTAATAATTTATGATAAGAAACAATGCCAACCAAGCCCCTACAATAAATTTTTGCAACATTTGATAACTATTTAGATTTTTATACAATACATACGACCATTTCTAGCTACAAAAAGCACATAAAGGGCAGATAAAAATTATATATATATATATGCCTAACGTTAACCGTAGGCAAAGGAGGTTTCACTTTCACTTTGGTAAAACTCATATTATTATTATAACTGTTTACAGACATCCAGGAATTCTTGAAAGAACATAGTGATTATGGTAGCCAGTAGTCTTCATTGTTGTTTTGGTTGTTTTACGATTTTTAATAGATAGACACCAATGGAAAGTTCCATTAAAACATTAAAATGTTTGCAGCCTCATGCAACATTCTGAAACATTTGTAAGAAAAATATATATGCAATAACGTAATAATAATAATTAATAATAACAGTAATGATGCCAGACCCTGGTGTTAGTTATTTATGTTTCACTGTATTGATATTTGACTCTAACCACATGGATTTTTTTTGTTGATGTAATACAATGGAAAACCTTAAAAGAATGTCGTTCATGCCCATCAAGAAATAAATAACTCTTTACAGTCCTATCTATACACAATGTAAACAACCTATATGTACTACGAATATTACGTGCAGTATGTGGTGTGTGTGTATATATATCCCAAATCAAAACGACGTGGCCTCTTTGAGTCTTGGACCTGGAAAACTGTTGAACAGCTCTCTCCGCGTGGAACGGTTGTGTAATTCTCTGTCAAGTGATGCATGCTAGTTCCTGCTGATATATTTGCCCCATCTGTCAGATATCTCTGCTCTAGGTCTTCAACGTTTCCTTGCTCTCTATTTCAGATGTAACTTTGTCCATCTGTCATCTTTCATTCAAGTCGTATGACCAGCCTATGGCCTTTTTAAAGTGTTTACGCTCTCCGAGCTTATGTTATTTGCTTTCTTCCGATACTTCCTCGTAAACCTCAGCATTGACCTTTCCATTCCTCTTTGTGCTGTCCTAAGTTTTCCATTTGTAAATTCAAATGCATTTGAAGTCAGTAGAGAAAGAATGCACTGGTCGAATACGTTAGGTTAACAAGCGCAACGATAACTTGTGATAATGCAAGAAGAAAATGTATTTTCAATTTGTCAGCAAAGTATGTAATATAGAAGTATTCCTATCTTCAAAATCAGTTTTTAAATATACATTCCTTTAAATAAAATTAAATGTTACTCTGTGTCATTCATTCTTTTGAAACTATTTAGGGCGTTATTAAGCATCTTAGCAATGAATTTTCAAAAATAAAAACAAAAAAGAAAACCTTTTGTATTATGGAAAATCAAGGCTCTACAATCATTAGATGATACTTTTGAACGACGTCTTACATTATTACATAGTCACAGATTTTCTCTTTTTTTGGAGCTCTGATGGAAGATAGGGGAATAAAGTTGATTTTTTTCCTTTCTGCCGTCAGTGATCCAAAAATAAGAAATTCTGTGAATAATTTATAATAGAAGGATGTGTTGAAAGTATCATCCATGGACTGTCTAGGCATGATTTTATAAATATTTGAAAATGCAATGCTTTGGCGCTTCATCCTTTATCAAGTGGCACTAACACTAACCGACATGAATTCAGTAAATACTACAAGATTGTTAATATATTTGCTGTTTTATTTTTTTATGTTGCTACTTATATCACAAATATTAAAAGCTTTGCAGAAACTTCTATGTGTAGAATTTCCGAATAAGCCTGCAACAAAACCTAATCGACACCGAAGAAGATTTGTCCCACCTCATACAAAATGAATGGTTAGCTAAAATATTTCATAAGAATATTTAACCAATTGTTTAAATAAAGTATCCGAGTTTCCTCTCTACTATTTTTCAACGAAATGTTTGAACCAATCGAGTTTATATCTTTTTTGCTGTTTACGTGTTTTAAACCGTTGCAGTAATCTTTCGAACAATCCTATATTTATCATAAAATTATACCTTCGTAAAATCCACGCATTAATATATTTATCATATGAGGGAACTCCTGATTTTGCGACAATATATTTGCGCCGAGTTGTTTCATTGGCTCTGCAAGTCTGCTTCAAGGTAAGAGATTGGATGTTTTTAACTCTCACACGTCATGATGTTGCACCTGCGAATCACATATTTGGTTTCGGTTGGCATGGTTAAATGAAGGACCACAGAAACACGCTGCCGATAAACAAGCACTAGAGCTGCATATGTGCACTAAGGCATTGATACAAGCTGATACAAAAACTTTCTACATAAATTAAGTGTCCCTGCCCATAACTGTCGCACATACATGATGAGGCACATAAAGTGTTATAGAGCAATAGTACTCAAACTAGTGATCACATCCACAAAGGTTTCAGACAAACGTTTCAGTGTTCGATAAGGCTGTCATATTGAGCCACCATATTTTTTTTAACGGTGGAGGGGCTGATGCTACGTCAAGGTCAATTCCACTTTGTTAAATGGAACCATGTATCTTTATATCGATGGCATTAGTACCGATTTGACGACGAATTCAGCGACCTACAACACAAGATAATTTAGTCACGCACTCAAAGGTAACAGTCACGCATTACCTTCTAATGTGATACATCGGATCGCGATAATGAACGATTTTCAAGAATCATTTGATATGTTGATGGTGTTGCGGGAATGCCGAAAAGATTACAGAAACGCCCAGGATTTTCATGCGGCTCGTTATCCGGATAGACAACAAAAATCGCACATGGCATTTAAGCGATTATCTGACCGTTTCTGTCGTTCCGGTACACTGAAACAATCACGAATCAGACGTCTACCAATTGTGATTGAAAACAATGATATTTCTATCGTAGATTTTGCTAAACTAAATCCACATACCACCAGCAGGAAAATGCTAAGATAGAGTGGAATCAGTTAACGATCTGTATTAAGAATCTTAAATCAACACAGGTTCTATCCGTAGTGTATGTCATTTCATCAGGATTTGAACAGCAATTATTTCTAAAATATTTACAATTTCTGTAATTGGATTCGTAGACAAATGCTCACAGATGTCTCCTTTTTGGGCCATGTGCTCTTTTCAGACGAATCTAACTTAACAAATACGGGAAATGTGAATATGCATAACATGCATTATTGGGCAAATGAGAATCCTCGATGGTTGAGAACTGTAACATTGGTGGTCCGTTCATTGTTGGTGCGACATTGTCGGCGATTACGTCATTGGTCGATTTTTTTTAAGGTCGCTTCACTGGGCAAGTTTACGTAAACTTTCTGCACAACGTACTGCCTCAATTACTGGCAGTCGTGCCTTTGCATGTTCGCATGAACATGTGGATGCAACACGACGGTGCACCACTCCATTATGCTCTGTGTTCAAGACAAGAGATGAATGAGATTTTTGGCGACGAGTGGATAGGACGAGATGGCCCTGTAGCTTGCCCATCTCGTTCGCCAAATCTAACACCTTTGACCCCGATGACGTCACGGCAGCCACCTTGTATCCATTCGGCATCTTTTATCCATCCGGCATCTTTTATTCATCCGCCATCTTTTATCCATCCGCCATCTTGTGTCCATCCACAAGCTTGTGTTCATCCGCCATCTTGTTTGCCAACTACATTTCTTTTGTAATTTGATATTGGATGCCACTATCTACTTCGGGAGCACTTGGCACCCTTGGCAACCTTCCGCTTGACCTTGGTCCCAGGGTCGTTGCTATTTGGTTCTCGAGTTGGCTACCAGTGGCGCTGCTGTTGTAGCCATGTTGTAATTCCCAAGTTGTTTGCTAGTGGCGCTGCTGTCGCCTCTATATTAGTTCTCGAGTTGGTCACCAGCTAACCGACTTGGTCGATATATATTGGATTAATCGATTATTTGATTCTTGTGTCGACAACTAGGCTGCGCTAGTGTCGCGCTGAATGTAATGGTCACATACCATGCAACTAAGGCTGAGATATCGCCCTTATATTTTTAATTTTAAAGTGTGTAAGTTAAATAATCTTATGGCAGCGTGGAGCCCTGAACCACCGAACATTGTGTCACTTAAAACAGACTGACGCCTTTAAAGAATCGGCTACCGAGGCATGTGGTGAATCCTGAGTTTAAATGTTGGGTTCATTAAATGCGATACTTTATATCTCATCGAATTTGTGAATTAATTTTTCTAATGGGTATTGGAAATTAGCGATTATTTCTTATTTACAAAGGAAATATAGAAATGGATATTCCAATTCTATGATTATTCATATAGATATTGATTTATGGATATTGGACATTTTTATTTACCAAACAATATAAAATAGGAATTTTTTACCTCAGAAATGTATATTGGAAACTATTAATTGCTAATAGCATATTAGAAGTATTGATGTATGACTATCGAATTTATTCATAAATAATAGAAATATTTCGTTTCTTATTTTTTAATATTGTAAATTTTGATGATCTTTTTTTTAAGTCAATGATTTTTATGATTTAGTGCAATTATTGATTTCTTTCCAATTGAGGAATTATATATTCATACACATTTTTATTCTGCGTATCATTTAATATTCTTTTTATAACACATTGTTTTAAATGAAATGTTTTTAGCATATATTCATAGGTTATGGTGTAATAATAGACTAGAAAATGATGAAAAAAAATAACATTAAAGTTGATGTAGTTCTCATACTAGAACATTTTAAACAATACATGACATTGGTTATGCACGTGAGAGCGCAATGTAGTTGTTTGACCTGGTCAAAGTCAGAGAGAAGCTACATGCTGAGATGTCACACGTCACTGTGTACGTGACTATATGAATTATGAATTGACGAGCACACCTGAGAGGTGTCCAGTACCACTTGGCCACAGCAAGAGAAGTGAAGAGCAAGCACGTTCGCATGACATAGTTGCAGGACGCAACCTGACTCTGTGTACGTGCCTTCATGCATGTTTCTCATGTGCACACTTGCGCAGTGTCCTGTATCATCCAGCACTGCTACTGCTGGACTGTGCCAAGAAAGTATAGAGAGAGATCTTCACCTTGATAGTATGTGTTAGGCCAAATAAACATATATATTATATTCAATAAGGTAAAATTGTGTATGTCAAAGACATTTATTATTTGTTTTAAATTCAACCCCTTCGTGGCTTCATCGTGAACTTTCGCGATCTCTTCGCATACTTTCGCGACTCCTTCACAAACCTTCGTAACTCCTTCGCTAATCTTCGTGACTCCTTCGCTAATCTTCGCGACTACTTCGCGAACCTTCGTGACTCCTTTGTGACTCCCTTGCGAACCTTCGCTACTCCATTGAAGACTATTTCGTGACTTCTTTGACTTCTTTGAAGACTCTTCGACTACTTCGTGACTCATTTGACTTCTTTTAAGACTCCTTTGAGACTGCTTTGTGACTCATTTGACTTCTTTGAAGACTGTTTTGAGTCTTTCGTGACTCCTTGGACCCCTTTGGAGACTCCTGTCACTCCTTTGGAAACTCCTGTGACTCCTTTGAAGACTCCTGTGACTCCTTTGTGACTCACTCGACTCCTTTGGAGACTTCTTTCTGACTACTTTAATTCTTTCGTGATTTCTTTGACACCTTCGACACTCCTTTGACTTCTTAGTGACTCATTTGACTCCTTCGATACTACTTTGAATTCTTTGTGATTCCTTCGTTACTCCTTTAACTCCTTTTAAAACTCTTTCTCGACTCCTTTGAAGACTCATTCATGACTCTTCACGACTTCTTCGCGAACATTCGCAACTACTTTGCGAACCTTCGTGATATCTTCGGCACTCCTTCGCACTTCAAATATAATTATATATTTCCTAACGAAACTGTATAGAACATAGTACTGCTTGAACCAACACACAGGCCTCAAAGCAACTGTACACAAACTTTTAAAGTCAGTTCATGATTTAACATGCTGACGAACCTCCATGTACATATCTGTCTTAGTTTACTGTTACGTAAATACACTTGTCCTGAGTGTTTACATTTATGACTTGCTAGTGTATAGTATTTTGGCTTACTACACTAATCCAAAGTGTTTACATGTTTTGTTAAAGTTTATTAACTTTAGCTTATTATTATATACGAGATTACGTTACCAACTAACACTGTGGTTAGGTACAGGTATTATTTAATTAGTTATAATTCAGAGATTTATGTGCATAATATTTGTTGTTTCTTTACATGTACGGGATAACATTGTCATCAAGTACTGAGTTAGGTACAGGTATTCTGTATCAACTTACTGTTCAGAGATTCTTCTTTTCTCTCTCGCAGTGTTGTGGACGGCAGGAAATAACAATACTATTTGTTAATTTTTCTGCCAAAATACTTTTACTAATGCTACATTGATTTTTGTTTAAACTGTTAAGTACTTGTCTCGTTACAAAATTAATCGCGTTGCATCTGGCTCCCTGTATGTCTTGTGGTCCAGATTAATTAAACAATTTATGTGTGTGTATATATATATATATATATATATATATATATATATATATATATATATATATATATATATATATATAAACTGAATTATGAACTATAGGAAGAAAAGTACAGCTTCCTTGTAATACTTACATAAAAGTAATTTTCTGCGCAACTGACTATTATAATCTGAGGTCAAGACTTGATTATGCAGGCTGCTCAAAAAAGTTTTATCTGTAAAACAAAGCAACTTTTCTACTTTCACGAGTGTCCAGACAAGCAGGTATTGGTTTCAATGCTGTTACAAACATACGCTAGAGGAATATATTTCAACAGTGACATGGTTCGTCTTCTTTTACTGCGTACCGTAAGCTTGCTGGTAGCAAATTGTATTTTCAGGGTACAAGTGCAATAAAGTTTAGCTCCAATGGCGGGGGAGAGTGCGTGACATACTGTTGTACGATACCTTAAGATGCTGACATGTATATACGTGGTAGAGACCGAGCTACAAACATTACTACTGTAGAAGGAACGATACTCGTATCCACGAATACAAGTTAATTTTATTTTCCGAAGTAAATATGATATAAATGTTGCGATGTATAGCAGAATGTTTGTCTCCACCAAGCGAACGTCTGCCTTTGTCTTCGTATTGCCGCCGAAAATGTTTTAATACCAAAAAAAAAAAAAAAATATTCGCGTCGTATATAAATCACGTGGATCATAAATCGTTAGTTGCATGATTAAAATGCTAGAACACTTTATACAAAAGTTATTTTTATCATGCTAAATAGCTTTATTGCTGCTTAGTATCTAAAATGTGTAAGTTATGTTTACTGGTATAAGTTTAAAGTCAGCAACAATAATCTGCTATGAAAAGTAATGAAAATGGTATAGTTTTCGAATAACGAACCAAGGAGTAAGTTGTTGCTAGTACACAATTTCAATTTTGTTGTAACGTGAGAACATTAAACAAGTCATTCGTTATACTAACTGTGGTGTGAAAATATACGCACGTATTTATAAACACCGAACATATATTTAATAGTCTTAAATAAATTTTATTGGCCACACTATTTAAACTAATGAGTTACATGTAGTCGTTGACACATGTTTATATAATTCCCTGCATTTAAACGCTGCATGTGTGATACGGAATAGGAATTTACTTACAAGCGATGCTCCAAGTGTTAGGTAATGCGTGGCAGGTATGTGTCCTTCTGCATAACCCCCATCAAAACAACGAACCATGCGCTGAACTGGCGTGCAAGATTCCGTATAGTCAAATTTTTTTCCAAGGAACTCAGATCTCACCATGTCATTTAATCGACAAAAAGTATCTTGCAAAACTCAGTGCACAATTCTACCTAAGTTTCACCTACTTCCGGTTGATACATTTTGAATTACGCCAGTCTGCAGAGAATGTTTTTATCTGTGTAGGAGGGCTTTAAAACTGTGATTTTAATTCCGAACTTACCCGAAGTATGATTTATTTTCGTGCATTGGCACAATGAGTGCATGTAGAATATATTCGCAAGAAACGTATTTACGAACACACTGCAACGCTTTTGAAACACCTAGGCGGCATCGTTAATGTGCTAAATTTTCAGTGGGATACTTCATACCTGTATTTTGGCTCGCAACATAACTAAAAAATAATATACATGCATTATTGCTTAGTCTCTTTCTTTTTCTGTGTTTTGTTAATTATTTTATTTCCTAGGCTACATGCCAGCATGGTCGGATCCAGAAGGGTACAGGGGGCAGCCTGCCCCGAGCGCTGGGTTAGAGGGGGAAATTATCATTCAGGAACGGTAATGGACGCAAATTACAATTATTTCCTCGGGCGAAGGAGAACCTATATACGTCCCTGCTTGTTAATGTTACATTATTTAACTATGTAAATGTTATACCTGATCAATAGTTACTGATTAAAATTAAACGTGAATGTAATTTGTTCCCTGCACTTTGGTAACTGTTAGCGTATCTGCACGTACAAACACCAGACTGCTGCTTGTGATGAAGCGGACCTCCCATAGTTTCACAAAGACGATGTAGAGAGATGAAGATCGAGCGAGAATAAAGCGCAATTATTCTTGCCTCCTCCTGGAAAAACTTGTCAACTCCGCGAGACGGCGAAGAAGAGGTGGGGTGAGGTGTGATGCAACTGTTTAAGTTTTTACAAAGTTATAAAACTGAAACATGATGATTTAAGAGCATTACTGCATGAAGAACCTTAAAATGGTTAAACTAAACCAGGTAGCTGAAGATTGACCACTGTGATTACCAGCTTGAAGTTACGTTTCTTGACAGCAAAAGTTGGTATATGCAGCGGCATTTTTGAGACATTTGTGAGGGTTTCTGTAGTTCACACGCGTGTTCACCCACTTCAGATCACATGTTTATTTCATATCACAAATCAATGAGGGAGAACTGAAAATATATCTTACATTTTTGATTAGACATACCAGTATTAGCTTAAAGTGCTACGATATTTTGTTACGAAATTTTTTATTTCTTTTTACAAAATTATTGTATAGTTATGCTACAATCTTCTCGGGAAAGTCATTACCATAAAATGCAAATAGAATTCTTTAATTTTTGTAATTGCCGTAAAATGTTTGTCCCATAAAACTTAATTTAAAAAATATTGCTACAGTTAAATAATGCATTTTTCAACTTAAAATATAACGATACGTTATATTTCAGTATAGAATACTTTAAAATAGAATATGTAGCGTGCAACTATCCCCTCGAAGAGTACAATAAATACGTTGCATTTATAAACAATTTGATTATTATTATTATTATTATTTTTTTTTTTTAAGTTCAGCAGTGGAAATCATAATACGATAAACTAGTCACAGAAATTGTCATAGCAATGTGTGACAATTATTGGTGCACCCGATAACTGTGAATAATTTATTAGTTTCCTCTAATAAATGTACATATTCTATTTCATCTGCACAGCCCATAGTTCAGCAAACAACGTACACAACACTTCTGTTCCTCTGCAACAAACATTTTTAACACTACTGCACAAAGTGGTTTGGCGAGGATATAATTTATTTTCCTCATTTTTTTTTCGTATGAAACACCGTTTTACATCTATGTGAATCAAGCGCTTTTGATCTCAATTATTCAGCGCCTTTATTTTACTCATGTTGTCTTCCTGCTTCGCCGTGGTGTACACTTAACCTATAATTCAGTCAGTAACTTCCGAATCCAACAACACTTCATAACTAATTCTCATAGGGCTACAAATTTAGCCTCAGTGGTACTCTAGGTAATTATGACTGATTCTTCGATCACCATGTCACAGTTTTACTACAAACTTTTAACATATGTCCCGAAGTAGTTTCTTTATCACGTATCTTGCAAAATTTGTACTAGAGGACAACTACTAACATTTTTACTGAAACACAAACAGCAGTAAATTGTACTCTTAATGTGCCTCAGAACTCGTTTAAGAGAGATCTATAACTGTCCACAAGGCTTCGATTGAAAACGTCCTAAATTTTATATTACTGCAGTTATGTCAGGTCTGTATCCGAGAGATGCAAACATCAAAGAACAACACGCCACGTATGTTTGACTTCTAATGTCTGATATATTTCCTCACAGTCTAAAAGTTTACAATTCACCCCCGTAGGTGTTCGCACAAGCCTAGATTCATATCTTCCAAAGTATTTAGAACATTTGCTGGTGATCACCTCGATCAAGTTTCCCTGCGTCTCTCTCTTTACAAATATTTTTTTCCAAAATATTTCAAATTATGAGAACCAGTTTCGTTAATCCAGAACTCTGAACTAAAAATTTCCTTAATCTATTTAATTAAATTAATTTAATTAAGTGTATATTCAAATATGTGTGTATGTAAATAACCTCCTTAACACATAGGCAATATTAATTTTCTGAGATATTTAAGTGTTTGTTGCAATGGGAGTTTACAATTATTGGTTTGTGGACATACGCCATTGCTCATGTAATGCTGATCCAACTTGTGTTGAAAGATAAAATACAAAGAAGAACAAAAAACAGATACAAAACAAACACAAAAAAAAATAGAAAAGAACAATTCCAGAGAAATTCTGTCAGTTTTTTTAATGTAAGACAACAAAGAATTCTACAGATAGAATTCAGTCGAATATCGTCACAAAAGACAGACACAATTTAAGAACCAGATTCCCAAATTAAAAAAAGAGTGGAAATAGACGAAAAACAGTGAACAGAGGTCAACAAACAAATGACAATAGACAACACAAGTTAAAAAAGCGTTCACAGCCATGATTTTCAAGAACTTTGAAAATCCCTCATGCCAACAGTTATGGTACTTTCTCAAGACATTTTAAGCTGAAAAGCCTGTCAACCATATGTATCACTTGCAGTGCAACAAAATTGTTACCGGCTTAAGTGAACTACTCGTGCAACAATAGTCTATTCCACGCTGTGCGCCCCACATTGTTTGTTGTTAATACTACAAGTATTTTTATACAACGAGAAATTATTATATACTTTTTAGTTAGTTATAGGAAGTTGGTAATTTAGATATAAACATGTTTTCTTTGAATAATTATTATTAAATAGAATACGTCATTGCTTACTTCAGTCACATCTCTCCTTGTTATATAAATCTCCCTTTTCTGTGACATTAGTAATCCATGGTTAACCAATGTGTTTTCCTTTCTTTTAAGAACAGTGTAAAAAAACTTAGCTCACATAGTACAATACCGTTAATCAATCAAATACACAAGAAAAAAATGTATATGATTTAAATTACACAGAAAATTCGGGAATTGCATTTTTTTAAAACTAATAGGCCTATAATATGCTCACACGCATGAAACAAAATATTTCACGATGGCCTAATAAAAATGGTAATTAAATCAGTAGTCAGTTTCTGAATGTTAAAACGTTTTATGATAATACACTTGGTGTTTTCATTTATTACGAATGATAAGATATTGATATCAGCACTTTTCAGATTTTTGACGTGGGTAATCTGTACGCCGTTAGTGTGAAACATCTTCCATAATTAATAACTTTTTATTTTAATTTTTCTATAACTTTTGCCACTGCTTATGTTTATATATTGTCCACTGTAGAGCGAAATTATAATGCAGCAGAAATATAACAATAATTTTATTTAAATGTTTGTCCTCGAGATATGTATAGAAACGCTGTTATAATATATATATATATATATATATATATATATATATATATATATATATATATAGTTATAGTTTAAACACACAAATATTTCGTGTGTTCATCACGAAATTATTCTAATTTTAACTACTACTAAAATATTCTGATCACCAAAACATAATTTTTGCTGTCTTAGCATTACTATATTTTAATTTTTTCCGGTGTACAATTAAAAGAATGAAAACGTTTAAAATTCAACTCCTGGAACTTGCTTCAATCATTGTTGTGGTTGAAATGTCTGCAAAGTTGTATTTTTCTCTCCGTATAGGGAAAATGAACAAGAATTAATTATAAAGAATTGAGTGAGAAAAATTCAAACTTAATCGAATCTATTGGCAATGTTCCATTTTAAAATGCTGACCTCGGTAGCGTAGTCGGTTAGGCGCAGGTCTACGGTGCGAGAGGTCCTGTGCTCGATCCCCGGCCAGCGTGGTTGTTGTGTTGTCCCTTCACTTCACTTCACTAGCATTGTCTCTTAAGACCTCGTTGGTAAAGCGCCGTAATACCCTCACACCTCACCACCATGTTACAAGGAATATCGCACATCACCTTACGTTTATATTTCATCACATTTTTTAAGGAATATCAATACTTTTGTGTCCTGTCATTGTAACAGTAGTGCACAACATATTTAGGCATAGCTTGGTGATTACTACATTATTTTTGGGGTGATATACACCAGTCATGACAACATTGTACCACCATACTAACATAACTGAAGATCTCGGGAGTAAGCATTTATAACCCACATAGTAAGACAGCTTTTGTAAAAAAAATTCCATCCGTAAATTCACAAGAAATACTAACTCACAATATACGTATATAGTTTATTTTAAATCAAATAATGCATGACAAATAAATGTAATACTTTTGTCCAGATTTGACATAGTTTATTACACCAAAGCTGAAAACTACAGGAATGGTGGTGGTAATTTTTACTCCCGAGGTCTTCAATGTCAAATGAAGTCTAGACAAGTTCATAGGTATCATTGTTTTCCTTATTAATAAATGCCTTAATTGCTAAGTACGAGTCGCAATTGGAAGTCATAAAGCCATTTTATAGGAAAAAGTGTGGTACAGAGTCACCCAGTTTGTTCAGCACAATCATCATCTTGAGCGCTGGAGTAGGTTTAGATGCGAGTATGGAGCGACGACGGAATGCAAGGGAAAGAGGATGCGGGAGTCCCCCGATAAAACCCGGCGGCCACCTGTAACATCGGCAAGTTTCCCCGCATGCGGAGTTAGGAGTGACTCAGCTGATAATCTAATCCAAGTGTCATGTTTGGAGACGAGTGGTCGAACCACTACAACATCGCAGCCAATAATAGTGCGACAAGAGGCCGTACACTCACTAACGGTTTCTTTGCCACAAAACAAATATATTTGCAGCAAAAAGCACTTTTTTACAAACGAACCACAGCAAACTAGATTTCTTGCGAAGAAAAGATTATTTAAAGTTAAAGATTTGTCACAATATCTGAGCCCCTATGAAAATAGTTAAATAGTCATATTTATGAGTTGTTTCTGTATATTGTTAAATTAAGCTTCATTTCTGAATAGAGCTGTGTAGGTTATGGAGAAAATAAACCAATTCTCAAAGATTACAATCTAAAAAAAAATATAAAACCAATGTTCTCAACTGTAAAGCAAAATTTCGCTAATACAAGCTAAATTGCCATAAAGACTTTTCTATTCCTTGAGGAAAAATAGTTTCACCGTTTACACTACTACTTACAACATCAAATATCGAACATGTCAACATGTATCTTGTAAGTATACAAGCGCTGAAAAAATAACAAATACGAGACATTAATTGCACCATTGCACTTATGCCGGTCGCTCGTGGAGAGGTTCGGTAAATAAAAGTTTATTTGAAAAAAAAAAAATTCCTACAAGATTGCAGGCTTTCGCGGCCGTTGTCAGGCATGTAGTCTCGGTTTCCGGGATGGAGCCGCATTGTGCTGGTATCTTGTACCGATGTTTCACCTTACCATGCAGCAGGCAGTCCTGCTCGAGACACAATGATGGCGCCTGCTGCGAGGTACGGCGAAACACCGGCTCCAGACAAGAAGCAATGACTGCAAGGCTTTTTTTCCTGCCCAGAGATGTCTGCGTTGCTTTAGCATTCAAAATAATAATACACATACGTGTGCGTATTTCGTGTCACCAACTAATCTTCAAAGATTATTTTCATGCATCCGAAAATGGGTGTTGCACAGAGTTGTAATGTATGACTATGTGCTGTTGACTCTTTGAAAAGTACAGGCAGGTATACCACACACACATATATAATATTACACTGTTAAATGATGCTGTGGCCTTTGAAAATGCCATATAGATAAACTATGGGCGAGAAGACAGCACACCGGCTCTGTAACTTACAACAAACTGACGAGTGAGGCGTGATTCGTGTGTATCGCTCGTAGCGTCGCGGCTGTGCTAGCACGTACATACAGGCAGCTACCTGAACAGATAAATATGACAACACAACAATATTCTGCGCGAAAAGTGTCTGTCAATCCATGGTGACGTCACAATGGCTAATCCACTTGCGCACTGTCAGACGCGTCGAGGCAAAACACATTTCCGGAAAAAGTAAAATGACTGTATCGAAGTTTCAGCGACGTAATCCATTGTGAGTGAAGACTCACTGTAGGACATATGTAACAAGATGTGTTGCGGGTTCCACTTCAAACATGTAAGCATTAGCATGACGTCATGAGACCAAGTAACATCTCCCAAGGTTGTCTGAATGTGTGTCGCTACGTTATAAGACCATCAAGAATTGAGTCATTCCATCGTAAAATTTACCGCATTAATACTGCCTTAGTAAAATTCTAAGAAAGGTTACTGACAAACCAATGTTTGTGTGGTTCTTAAATTTTAAGGGGCAATGCAATCGTTTTAAAAAATTCACATGACGTAGCTGTAAAAACTACTTCTCGGTGGAAAGTTCTGCTGTCTATATTTTGTAATTTCTGCGCGGAGTGAGTTCAGAACACTTCCTGGCAACGAGGAGCCGTAGAATCCTTGTTTTCAGGTACTAAATAACGATTTCGAATTTTGGCACAGTGCTTAATAAAACTCTAAACAAAACAACGTTTTGTTTGTAAGAACTTCCACTAGAAGACTTCCTCTCTTGCAGTGAAAACCTTTCAACAGACGCCACATTACGTGACCACGGGCCTGTAATAAACTCGCAATAACGATTTGTTCGGGTCAAATAAATGCAAGTGTACTGTACGTTCAGAAAGAAACCCGCATGAGAAGCACACCGCGCAATCCTGGAATAAATTGAATACGAAAACGTAAGTAGAAATATGTTGTACGACGGCGTGTTACCGCGTACAATCTGGCAGTACTGCACGGAGAAAGTCCCATCTTGCAGTAGTGATAAGATAGTAAGATATCTGTGGTGCGCAATATTGGACTAGTGCTATGTTGCCACACTGTGCATATAAAATGTCGACGTACAACTTATAGCCACTAATATTTTCGTCTCCTATTGGGCCCAGGACTCGCGTGGTGTTCCTATTATGGGCCTGGATAGGTTGTTCCACGGACATTCTTCGGGGGTTTGCTTCTCAGAACATTGGGAATAACAACTTTGGTTTAAAAATGGGTTACACAGCCCCATCAACGAAGTAGAGGGATGATTGTGTAATAAAATACACGTAGCCGTGCGATGTCACTTTACTATATGTGTTGCAAGAACGTGTAGTGGCTCACACTAGCTGCTCAAAATGTGCACCGTCCACCCGTACGTAGGCTGCGACATGTTGCATCATGAGAAAAATTACTTGGTCGATCTGAGTAAGGGAACGAGCAAAGTTGGTGTTCTTCGATTGGCTTTATAAGACACGGTCACCATATCTTCCATGATGTGACATCACACCAGACCTTGTACTCTCCTCCCTCGGAAGTGATGAAGTTTAGCGAGGCCTAAGTTTCGGAGCGAATGAGTTCATGTTCCTCGCCAGAAGGTCATTCCTTTCTGCCTCGCGGGGAGGACAATGTCGGGGGACATAAACCTGAGATGTAATATCATCCGGTACTTAGATGCGTTAATGGACAGTTCAAAGCCCTGGCCAGTCAGTGTCATCACTCTCTAGAAGGATGGGCACATTATAGTACTACCATAGCATGCGAAGGTCACATAAAATATAGCAGCCATCAAACTATGCCGTTATAAATGTGAAGTTATAAGCGAGGTGGCTTATTCGTGGAGTTACTTTATCACAAATTTAGGATGAAGTCTTTCTTCCCGAGTACTTACGAGACCATGAGTCGTGAAATGCTGTGATATAATTCTGTAATATTAACAACTGTATATGCAGTCGTAAATTGTCAGCACGTATGAGTTGCCGGCCAATATTGCTGATACGTTTTCTACTTTATCAATTTTATTAGACAAACAAAATGAATTCTGTAGATTTTCATAATTTTTCAATCGACAAAAACTGTTTTGTTGAGTCATGTGCATATTGTTCCGCTCTACATATACTTACGTGTACGAGGCTCCTATTTCAGTCTGTGTGGGAATCATCGAACTAACTGAAAAAGAGGTGTTCTTGAAGAATATGTCAGTTTATTTTGCTCGAGTTACGAAATTAAAGTTATTTAAAAAATATTTCTATGTTCACTTTCTGAGTTACTACTGCTGGAGGAACATTCACTTTAAATATTTGGTTGTTATTTAACGTGGCTATAGTGTTGGCAGCTGTGGAGCGTGGTCGTGTTACCATGCAAACAAGTGAACATTCTGAGTAAGTGAATGTGTTCCCGGTCCCTGCCGATGGGCATCAGCTTCTCTACAAAAGTCGTTTCTTAAATTATCTTCTGTATTTGTTCAACTTCCACGCAATATATCTAAGCACAATGCTTTATACTACTACCACACATCTTCTTTCACCTTCATTTATTGCTTAATATCTGTGCTGTGACATAGTGCGAAGGTATGAAATTCGTAGTGGTAAAACATTACATTAAATATCACACAGTAACAAAAAGTTTTCGTTGTAGATTTTTTGGATACTGTGTAATTTTTCGGGAAGTCCAAGTAAGATAAATACACAGTTGCGTTTGTGACGTCGGAACTTTGACAATTCGACACATGTATTAAATTGAAGCTAACATACTTCCATATTTTTAAACATTAAGCGTTATATTATGTTGCGTATGTTACTTCGTGTTTAGGCCAGTTGGAATAAACTTAGTATGTTTCACGACCGGCAATAAGAATACATTTCATTATTCTTTTTTTATATGAATAACTTTTAAGTAGTTACTTCGTCAACCTTATTTTAAAATAATTTTACAGTTTCAAAAACAAACACAAAATTCTGATTATTTTCACATGTTATAGTATATTTCTATTTTAATTTTTCTCACAATGGTATATAAATGTAGTGCTGTACAAAGAAAAGTGTTTATGTATTTTATGTGTCATTAATGCGGTTTTGTAAAGATAATCTTAGAAATGCAATTGCAGGTTAGGTTTAACCTCTCCTAAAGATCTAGGGCATTAGAGAGCGAAGAGATAACTCGGTGACACAGCAACCCTACAAGAAGCAGTTACGAAGAAGTAGTTCAGTAATTACCAGGATATATTTTGTATAACCATAAATACAATATTTAAATATATAAAAAATGATTGTAAGTTGGTGAGGAGTTGAGTATCCTGCAGATTTCAGATTACGCTGCAGCATCAGGTAAAGGTAACCAAGATATTGTAATATCATTGAAGTCACAGGATTCTAAATTTCAAATCGCTCAGACCAGCAGAAGTGGCTCACATCCGTTCAACAAATAAACATGAGCTGATGATCTTCAAACGCATGAAAATATTTTCTTGAATCATAGTTAAGAACACACTCGATCAAGTCATCTTTCGAACAAAAGAAAATCAAAATCGGTTCACCCGTTAAGGCTCGGTTTCAGTCGCCATATTGCATTTTATTATTTTTCACTTTTTTGGAATTCTGAGGAGAAAATTGTTAAATATGTGATTATGCCTCAAATTCTATTTACATTTCGCTACAGAACAGACCATGCGATTTAGCTGCTAACTTACAATTACGCCGCAATTTGTCGGGTAATTTTTTATGTTCATAATTTACCCAACAGGAGATAGCATCCTTCCAGACGCAACATTCACGCACTCGGTACAAAATGTTTTCTATAACTCGCAACAATGTTTTTGCCAATATAGCTTTTTCTCCGCAAGAAGTTGTTTCAGTGTGCTCAGACTGGTTGGCATAGACTTTTGAAGAATCATCAAATGAAAAATTCGCGCATCGACAGACCTGGTGAGCGAGTAGGCTAAGAAATGTCTCCAAAAATAGTGATTAAAATAACACTTACTTATTTTAATCACTATTTTTTTAGTCGTTTGTGTAATAAATTTTAAGTATTATAACAATTTTCAAAATGTGTATACATGTACATAAAACTGCTTACATAAAATTTTGAATATAACAAGGAAAGTATTTTGTTTTCAGTTTTTTACTGCCAGTGTCCATACTTTTCTTGTAATACTAGTATCGTAACAGTATTAATACCATTCTGTCGATTCCTCTTTAGATACCAGTAATGATACTTTCAAGGACACCTGTATCGATACTTTTATGGTATCACCATATCCCTACTTCTAACAATGGCATCACTCGCCGGACAGGTCTGGCCATCCCCACCCTAGATCTACACGAGTACTACGCGAGTCAAATTGGTAGGTGAACGCTGGAACAGTCTGTATAATTGGAAAACTTTACCAGCTTTAATTGAAGTCCTTACGCTGGTAAAAAAAATACGCGGTAGGAAAGGGTTTTTCAAAGTAACGTTGAAAACCGTACCTGTTTTACGATATCTAAACAAAACAGCAATATAACGGATATAGCACGAATGTCACAGGTTCGTTATCTCGCTAAGGCCTTATCAAACTTATCTGCAGTTGCAGAGTATGCAAAAAAGGAACATCAAGCGGCGAATTGTTCATTTTTTTGCCGAAACCTTGATGATTTGCGTTTAGGATTTTTTCGGGATAAAAATATTTGTATTAACTCTATGAGTTTTAGTTTCAGTTGCTTTCAAATCTGTCTGATTTATACAGGCTGTACAGTAACAATCTCTATTAGATAATACGCCTTAAAATTATTTCATACTGATGACGCCTTCCTTTGTCTGACGTCAAGTTATACGAACAATGTGTAATAGTGGCTAGCTATGTCCGGCGAGCCTGCAGTATAAAGAAGTATATATATTAACGTACGCGTTGAGGTGGTAGAACAACTAGTTACAGCTGTATCAAAATTTCTTTTTCCTTCGTGGCTCATTCTTATTGGTATCTTTGAAACGTCGCAGAAGAATAATACGCTTCACACTGTTTAACAGTGAGAAAAACGTAAGTTATTGAAAAACTTAGCACCATGAATAATGGGATATAAACGAACATACATAATTAGCGAACTTTTTGTAACTTTATGTTACTGGTGGACAAAAAAATGGAACACTTTGGCCATCAATATTTCAGAAAAAAAAAATCCTTACCAGTTACTGCATATAATGCAACATTTATCATTGTTGCATCACTTCTTTTCAGGTTTGCAGAGAATTATTTTTATCTAGATCTACATAATTTATAACTGACATATAATTATTAACGACTATCAAACTAAACCAATTCATTTATATTTTATGTATTTTATTAACATTTTGGGGCAAATATAATGTGTTCATACCGACTAAACATTTTATCTTGGTACTCCCAAACTCAAAGTTATAAAGTTTATTTTTCTTTTATCTTTCTCTTCGCCTGCGCAGTGCTCTCAACCTGTGGAAAGGATACCCGTTTAATTCAGTAGGGATAAATTTGATCAATTGATGTGAATTATTAAGTAGTAGTTTAAAATTGTATTTTGTAGGTATAGTACTTAAATATTTAGTTCGTATAGCAATTATAAATAGGTTTTATTATTTTGCTGTTATATTTTAAGCTTTTTTTCTGGAAAACGACACTTAAAGTACTACGTCACAATTTTTAACATTCTACTGATATACTTTAATAAATAATCACTGTCTTTAAATCATGGCTACACATAAAGAAACTAACGTGAAAGTTACGCCAAATTAACATAGTACTATTCAAATACAATAGTGTAAAATAAATAACAGAGCAATATAACCTATTCAAAGACGGAGGGCACATTTTAACCATAAAACAAACAAGCAGCTGTTATAGACAAACAAGGCTGAACCAGGCTATTTGTAACATATTATACAATTTGAATTAACAACCCTCGTCTTAAGGTAATAGGTATTCATACCATAGGACGTAAGGGGCGTGCGGGTGAACGGGTGATTCGGCAACTAGCCGTATTTCTTTGAACCTGCGTGTACCAAGTTAAACTGTGCGAACTGTGTGAATCGAAAATTGTTCCTATAAAACCTTTATAAAGTCCAGAAAATACAAACGCATTGTTTTAATTCGATGGTCCTTCAAAATTGTTAAAGGCTATTTCAGAAAAAAAATACAAGACGTTACCAGCGAAACAAATTTCCACGAAATTGGTGCAATTTAATACTACAAATTAAAATTATTTACTTACGTCTAATATTATTAAGCGAGACTATATTAGTTTGTTCTAGTAGATTGGTTTAAATCAAATATGAAAAGTAATAGGCGTAAATATTATATTCGTTATACGTCGGTCCCGTAGTTCATGAAAGTTATTTATTCACGTCGTTAAATCTTCGAAATTGGGGTCATACACATTACTAAAACAACTATAAATTCACATTGCCTTAGATAGTACTAAATGTATAGTCTGAAGAAACTATGGAAAATAGTCCTCGTATATGTCATGTGATCCCTAAAACTATATAGACAACAGTTCTTAATAATTGAATACGTTTTGAACACAAAAAAAACATTAAACTGAGGTCGCTGTTTAAGGTATATCGTCCTTGTGGCACCTGAATTAGATGAAATTCTTATTAATGGTTTATTTTGATATCTGATATGTAATAGAACATTTCATATTCTGCCACCATGTAACTATTAACACAACGTGAACAAAATAACTAAAAAAAATCATACCGTTTACTAAAAACTGTACTTTTTGAGTTTAATAAAATTCTGAAAAATGTTTCCTTAGATATATCGTGTAATCATATGATGTTCGAATGGCGGTTATATGAACAGAAAATAAAACGCAAAAGTTAATTCACCTTTCTAAGTATCAAATACGTTCAGAGAGCCTCTATTTTGAAAATGCGAACTCGGTATGAACAAAAAGAGCGAATGTCATGTCAAGATAGTAATTACTATAAATACGTATACCAAGTTTGATGTAATTCAGAAAAGTATTTCCTCGGATGTTGTCATTTTATGCTAAAAAATAATTATAAAAATATCAACACAGGACGAACAAAATAAATTAAAGTAATACCAGCTTAGTATCTATATAGTATATGTATACCACGTTTGATGAATTAGGAATAGTATTTCCTCAGATGTATAATATTATGCAAAACACATATAAAATGTCAACCATTATAAAATTTAGACATAGGATGAACGAAAAACATTAAAATCAAATCTCCTTGCTATGTATTACGTGTGTTCCAGGCTTAATGAAAAAACAATAATATTTACCTCAGATAGGTTAAGTCATATGTTAGAAATATAAAAATTACCGCCATTATGAGTATATAAACACAATATAAACTAAATACACGAAGGTTAATGTAAATTACTGAAAAATATGTATGTACCACGTCTGATGAAATAAGGAATGATTTTTCCTTAGCTGCGATATATTATTGTAAAAAATGCAATACTTGCCGCCGTTTTGAATACATGGTTACAGGTTGAACGAAATGCATTAAAGTCAAGTGAATTAATCGTGTACCTAGATTAATGAACTTCGGAAAAATATTCATTCAGATATGCCATGCTATGCTAAAATATAAAAATGGCCGCCATTATGATAATACTAGTACAGGTAAGACTTTTCGTTTTATCTACACCGCGGCCGTTAGAGATGGCAACAAACTATTTAACAGAATGCCAGGGAGCTCGGAGAGGAGTCGGCCATGGCCTGGAGGGATTTCGGTAAACCGCATGTAAAACCTAAATCAGGATGGCGGGAGCCAGGGATCGAATCAGTTCCTCCCGAATGTGAGTCCAACGTGTCACCGTTACGCCACCTCGTTCGGTTTAATACGAATATAGAACAAAATAAATATACGAAAGGCAATTCAGGTTACGTAGTTATATATGTGTACAGAGTTTGATGAAATTCGGAAATATATTTCCTTAGGTATATCATACTATGCTAAAAATATAAAAATAGCCTCCATAATGAATATATTAATACAGTACGAAATGAAATACACAAACGTCAAGCCTGCTTAAAATTTGGTATATGTGTACCGAATTTGCTGAAATTCGAAGCAATATTCCCTCAGACATGACATATTATGACAAATTCAAATTGCCGCCATTTTGAAACTATATATACGGCATATATAATACTCATAAAATTCAAGTCACTTTACTAGTTTCTTCGTGTGCATCGAATTTTACGAAATTATTAAATACGGAACCTTAGATACCATGTGTGATCGAAAAATGTTAAAATTGCTACCATTTTGAAAATATGAACAAGGTATAAACGCAATACATAACAGTCACGTTAGGTTACTAACTACTATTTGTGAAGCAAGTTTAATATAATCGATCCACGGGTTCAAAAGGTTTTATGGGGAAACGTACACACAGACACGAAAATGATCTCATAAGCCTAAATTCTCCTTCGGAAAGTAGGCTAAAATTTCTTTCAATATGGCGCATGATGCCCGAGCCTCATTTCGTATTGAACACAAATATGTACTTAAATGATTTACTGACAACAACCCTCATTAATCCTTATATATCTGGCTCAGAATTCTCCAGTTGATTTCCAGATAACAAATAATAATGGTCTACGTAAAGGAAATTTTAATTTCCAGCTTTTGCGAAAATAATTTTTTGTCATTCTCTGATAGCAAGTTTAACCCAGCACGACAGATGCGCGGTCGTTAAGTAGCGAAAGTTATCTTACGAGCGCCTTCTTCCCTAACTCCAGTGCGCGAGACGAACTTTTCAATTCTTCCGTTGGACTGAACTGAGCCTGCGATTTCGCCCCTAGTCGAGCAACTTCTTCCAATTTACTGTCTTATTCAGCTTCTCCGCCTTTGCTTTTACGTTACCTCGATTGCCTGCACTTCCTCTGCTTTCTCCCGATATTTTCTGAGATATTTCTCTTTCTGACTGTGCCTTCCACTTCAATCCTCTCTCCCTTACCCCATGAAGCCTCCTCATTCCCTAGTCTACTGGCGTTTTTGAAAGTTATCCTGAACAACTACTTAGGGTGAAATATTGTTCTTTTTATAAACAGCCTTCGAGTCAATGACGATTTACAAGAAACGACGTTTATATTCCTTCCTGTTATATGAAAGTTTTAACGCCAAAGACACGAACGTGAGCGAACAAGTGAGTGAGAGATGTTGGTCAGCGCTTAACATCGAGGTCTTCAGCGCCGGTGAGGGGTGACATGGGGTGAGTGTGATGCAGTGTTGGAATGAAGGAGCGGGGGAAACGGGAGATCCCCGGGAAAACCCGCCGACCAACGGCGTATTACAGCGAATGACTTTGTAGGTATTACATTATTTTAAAGCCACTTTGGCTATCATTACGAATGAGTTAAAGATACTTAAGTAACATGTTACCAAAGTGTATTCCATAATAAAATACGGATACCATTCTTCATATAAGATAAATATTAAATTTTTTGAAATGCCAGGGAATGGTATTACTTTGTCTTGCGTATACAAACTGCAACGTGTTTTATTTACAGAATTCAAATATTTCTAAATCTCATAACGTCTAAGAAATGTTCATAATTAAAACAGCAGACCATAGTTACATGTAACAAAAAAGTGTTAAACATTATTTGACATACTTAAAGTTTAGTTGACTGATCCCTGTATTAAGGATAACTTTGAATCCTTATAAACGTATATAAGTTACATAAGCTTATTCAATTCCGACCACTTAGCTCTTTGGATGGAACTCCTGGCCGGTAGGACAAGGTTTGCAGGTTCGATTCCGACCTGGGAGGTTATTATTTACATTTGCCTCTCTGGGTTCAGGACTGAGTGTCGTGTTGTCCTATTATCCCCATACTGTGGAAGACAATGTCTTAACTACTGCAGTTTCATCCTCGCCTAGTCACTCCTCAGATGTTTCATACAGGCCCCCGACTGCAAACTAATGATCATCAGCAGGCTAATGAGATCACTTCGATGTTTCTCCCTTTGTATCTTTATCCTTACATAATTATGTAAATACGTTTACTGAATCATTACGTACTTGATGTTCGTACATATATATTATGAACAATAATACTTTTAAAGATCTTAAACTCTTCTGTTATTTTCTTTCAGAATGGACAAAACTTTAAAATTAATAGATCATGACCATACTCGGGAGCCATTGAACTCATTCAAACTAAACTCATAAGTTTAAGAGTTTACCAAGCATGCATTTACCTAGCAAATGAAGCTAATTAACGATGACCGTTTTAAGTCTATTTTTCAAGATCCTTTTATTTTTCCATATTAAAGAGATTACTAAGAACCCCATCTTACACAGAAGGTAATGAAACCAATCGGTGACGGTTTTCATTATACGGTACCTCGTCGAAAAATGCTGTAGGCAGGACCCTACCTAGCAATTGTGTAACAAAAATAAATAAGAATTTTGACTATTTCTACTATCACACACATGTTTATGTTGTTTCGCAAATATTTAACTAATAATGAGTGAGCAAAAATGTATTCATATTATTCGGATAGCTAAAAACAAAATGACTAACGTTGTTAATTCATGACGAAGGTAAGAAAAAATATAGAAATGACCGGAATGAGAGGACATGGAGAGGACACGGGGGCACATTGTCATAACCAAGTAGACAGTGGCAATGCCCGCCACGTTTCCCACGTGTAAACACTGGGAGCTGCCCCGCCAGGTATCGAACCTATACCTCCCTGGTAAGAGGTGTAAAGTATTGCCGCTACACAACCCCAACGTCTGATTTAACACACAAGAATTCGTAGAGGGTAAGACAGGCGCTAGTTAAGGACGTTGGACCCGTAAAAGTTCAAAATTTTATATTTGTGCCAAACACTTTTCAACTTTTACACATCAGATAACATGTCAGTTCCCCAAATAAAAAAAATAGGTCCCATAGTTTTAGCATTATAACCTATCAAAGTCACAAAATGACAGTTGCGGTGTAGCCAAAATAATACAAAATAATGAACTTACAGAAACAAGATAATTCATATTGATTCTTTATGATGTGAGCTACTTCAAGACACTTTTCTGAGCACAAAGCGATAACTTTTTGTATTTAAAAAAAATTAATGAAAATGAGTAAATTTTTGCATAACTTTGACTTTTGGCTACTACTGAAATTTTCAAAACTGATTTTTGTCAACCATGTCATAAAATGCATTGATACACTAACTATCAGATCCTGTATTTTTGAATTTATTCGTTAATTACTTTTTTGATTTTGGCTACACCGCAATGGCCATTTTGAGACTTTGATGAGTGATTATGCAAAAACTATGGGACCTAAATTTTTTTTTATTTGGGGAAATGATATGTTATCTGAAGTGCAAAAGTTGAACAGTGTTTGGCACAAATAAAAAATTTTGAATTTTTACGGGTCCGACGCTCTTAAGGCCGTGTCAAGTCAATCTCGCAATATCACAAGAGAAAGAGAGAGAACGAGAGAGAGAGGAAGGGAGAGAGATCCCCTTTGTTCTTTCTGGTGCTCTCGTTCTCCACAATTGGGACAATGTCCTCTATGGGTTGTAATGAAATGACGCAAAGGTTACAAGTGCGTAAATGTTGTTAATACAAGTTATAAACACATTAAATACATTTGTAGACAATTCAAATAATACATTTTAAATTACTGGCTCCGTATTTGAAGCAGCGAATACCTGAGTACAAGCAATTCCAATTATTTTTATTTTATGTATTTAAACATGTATAAGGGTAGAAACTGTTTTCGCAATTTCTCGCCATATGTAACTGTTCATTGGAAATAATTAAATTCATATAAGTACTGAAATATCTGCAATATGTAACGCTCGTTTCTTCAATAACCTCGAACCATAGTTGTAATCATGACGCCATACGCCAGACAGCACGAGAGAGCGCGAATGATTGTACAAAAACAATTGAGCCAGGCAGAGCGTGCTCTCTCTCTCTCTGATGTAGTTGTGACGTATTTGCTAGAGCGAGAGCTCGAGAGAGCACTCTCTGGGCGAATTGAGACACGGCGTAAGTATGCTTAGAGGTGAGACTAGCGGTGACTGGTGAGCGAGCAAAGTGTGCCTTGATTATTGCCCACCCGTTTAGACAAGATTACGATGGTGTACTGTACAACTCCTTCACATTATTAATTATGTCAGTTAAGGCCGGGTCTTACATAAACGGTGTGCATACTCTCACTCCACACTCTCACTCTCGCCCACTCTGTTCTTTTCTTCAATAAAATTGAGACAGCCACCCTCGGTCGCACCCTCGAAGCACTGCAAAGAGAAAATGAAAGCTGGAAAAATAAATGACTGCAGAAACACATGTCTTCCAGTTCCAGTTAGGTTATGGTTTGAATATGGATCGTGAGGATGGCATTGCTGTGTTGGGAATAATCCTAAATCATGTCAGAGAAGAATACAGAAGAAAACGACGCAAAAGTTTCCTTTCACTCAGCATATTTCTCTCGATTTTTAATGAAAACAAATATGTCTTCCCGTATAGTGGACGAGAGGGTGCAGCGAGAGAGCATCGTCGCACTCTCTCCCTTTAGCCCAGTCTCCCTCGAATTTGGGACAGCAGAGAGTACACTCTGTGATGTCAAGAGGGTGCGAGAGAGTGCTCTGTGGGCTATTTGCGACACAGTCTAAAGTATTTGGTAACCATAAATTTGTTTCTGTAAAACAAGCGGTGTCTAAATATCACAATATTTTTCAATGTAAGCTTCAACTTCTGAGATTTCTACAGCTCTTCCTATTGGACCTAGACCATGGGTGTCGTAATCTAACCTTGTATTTTCACCTCAGTAATAACTTGTTAAATTGCGTCGCGTTGTTTTCGATACATGCTGTATAATAATATCGTATGTGGGTGCCTCAGGGATACAGTATCGCACCCTGGATGCAGACCCTACAATGGAGAAGCACCGAAATGATAAAGATGAAGGAAACAGGAGATCCCCGAGAAAACCCGCTGACCAGCGGCATCATCCAGCACGAATTCCACATGCGATAATCAAGGGACCGGTCTAGCTGGGAATCGAACCCGGATCACCACAGACGAATGCATTAGATATGCCCTACTACGTCAGCCGCGACCCCATATTCAACTATAAATAGGCTTATACGATGATCATTTTATCCGTAATTTTGTAAGATAGCGTCATGTGAATTATTAGTTGTTTGTATCACTTCATAAAATAAATAAACCATTCACTTAGCACACAAAAGTGTTTTAATGTAGGTCTTGTAACGTTACACCGTTATATTTGTTTATATTATTGATCAAAAATTTTCCACCAAAAATACAGTTTTGTATAGGTAAGCTATACCTAGCAAACCTGTGGACCAATTCCATCTAAACTTCGCATGCTTTTAGTTGTATTTTACAATCATCTTTAATACCTTTCAATTTTTTTAACAATTTTATAAAATAACGTTGCTTGAAAAATAATAACGTCTGATAATTATCTCAAATTTAATTGAATATTTATTACTTAATTTTTCAGACAAGTACTCACGGTAGGCTATGTAAATGTTTGTGTTTTTAAATTATCTCGTACTCAATTTCTGTAGTGGTGAGCTATGTAAATGCGCAATATATAAATATGTAATTTAACCTTTACATTTTACCAATTTCCGTCAAACTTTGAATACTATCAGTGGGTATAAAAAGCACAGAATAAGACTTAGAGAGTTTCTAGTTTGGTATTTTTAGGATTGAGTCTCTTTAAATAAAGAACTATTCGAGTTATTTCTAGGTAACTTATGAAACAGTTCGCAATAGAGTTTACTCTCAAAGCATTCCTAAAGTATATCATGCGCGCAGGTTCATAGTGAATTCATGGTTAAAATTACAGGCACTCAGATATTATAGGCCAGAATGCTGTATCTAACAAAACATTGGAATAAAAAAAGAAATGGTTCCTTAAGTTTACCTACGAAGTGTAGTTGGTTCCACTGCATTACGATTAAGTTTGAAATAATTCAGATCCAGAATTTTGTTGGATACAGAGGCTCCAACGTAGTAATAATAGTCAGACTGTCCCTTTTTTTTATTTTCCACCCAAATTGTTCAAGGAAATTTTTCTGTTCCAAACGACAGCTCAATTCGTTGGAACACTCTCACGGACTTGTTGCATCTTCCAAAATGAAACAGTGAGGAAGGGGAGGGGGTGGCAATATTAGACTTCACCTTAGACACTATATGTCACTAACAAGTTAAGATACAGTGATTTAACAGACCAACGCAAAGCAAGAGAATATTGTTTACCTGCATTGACAATTGCCTCTAGATCAACTTCAGCCTTTCTGAACACGTCGGTGGTGGGCACGATATCAGAGGTTTCTCGTAAATTTTTATAAATTTCTCTTTATTCTGATCATAACTAGATGACGTTGCACAACCATTCAGGACGTATAAAATTAAATGAAGTCAACAATAGTTTGTGAATCACATTTGGCGAATGGTAAAACGTTAAAATGATTCCTTTTCCTGGATTCAAACACTGTTCCTTGAAATAAGTACACAGTACTGCAATAATCTCCATAAGACTATATTCTCTCCTCTACCCGTCACGCTGTCGCTTGTATTGGCTGTGACTATATAGTCATCCTGCTTGCGTTCCTGTGCTTGTTTGCAGATAATTTCCGCCCTCTTTGAAAGTGGAAATAAATATGGAAGTCAAGTCTTCTATGACTACTTGAATTGGAAAGGAAGTTCTCCTGAGATACTGTGTGCACCATTGTGCAAGTGAAAAATACCTAAAGAGAGAATTGTTTTTGCGTCACCCCTTCTAGCTGTACACGTTTTCAGTACTAATTTCTTAATCGGAGTATGTCAGTTAAAAATTCAACAACAGTTAGACTCTGAACCTCGTGATAGCAAAGAGCTTCACTCGGTTCTTCTGTCTGCATTTCCCGTAAGTAAAAACACTGGCAGCAATCATATATTTTCTGAGCACCCACCTCATTGGACATATGACTGTTATTGATCTTTTCATAACCAACGGTACCGAGTTGAGGATCACAGCTCTTTGATTTCAAGGAAATATTGATCCTGATATAACCACTTATATATTTTATTTGTGTCTTGAACAGTGTTTTGGTAAAGACAAATGATTGTTATCTGGGCAAAATTTTGTCATAAACGCCTACACTTCAAGTTAAACCACCATCTCTTCTTCATGGTCATTTGGAAATTATGTTCTATTGTCACGTCGTTCTATGTATTGTATAGTAATGTATGAGTCTTGCAGATTGTGATTATCCCAACCGGTAGAGAAAGTATTTAATTTTTATTCTAGTAATACGTTATTCAGCTCGTTCTTGTGCTAGACATACAGATAAACGGCCACTACCGTGGAAGTATAGCAGCATGCCGCGTTACGTTGGAAATAAGAGAGTGAGTCCAACGACCGATTCTATCAGAGTCAGATATCACCTTAACCCCAGTTATCATTTCTTACTACAGTGTCCTCAACTTTGCCGTCGAAATCATAAGCCAGTTTACCAACAAACTACTAATACACATACAAAAAGTTATGTTAATGATATTAATTCACTGACACGATTTAACTGAACCTCTAGTCGGTGTTTATAACGTAAATTCATAACAAACAAATTATTTCAGTGGTAACTATTAACTTACAAATGTAGGTATTCAATCTGATAATATACTAACTACTTATTTCATTTTTATTAAATTGTACTAAAAATTAAAATCTAAACTTGAAAATACAATTTGGTTTTTTGGCTTAACCGCAATAACTCATAAATGGTCAACTTCACTGAGTTTTAGCTCTTAATAATGTCTACGAAATGTAATACATTATTATTATTTCATGCAGACATTTCTCTCTAAAAGACTAAAATTGCATTGTTTGTACGATAAAAATGAAAACTGGAGAAAAAATTATTACCGGTATTACGTTTCGCATCGCATTTATTTCAATTTTACGCAAATTTTTCAAAACGCTTTACTTTTACGAATATTGCAGTTGCATGCATACGCTTGTGATTGAAGCAACATGTATTACATGGCTCTATGGGGAGATAGGAAACGTATATAAGTAATTGGAATCATGGCAGGGGATATTTCACTCGGTACTTACATTCTTATAATTTTCTTTGATTTTTATGACTGAACAACGGCATGTTTAGTACTTTTTTAATTACGTATACTTTCAGTAAAGAATTTAAAAATGTTTGTATATAGATAATGGCAGTGATAAAAGAGCAAGCTGTAAAAACTTAACAGAACTATATTCGTTTACCACGTTTGTTTAGTGTCGATCCCTGGAATTTCTCCTGTGGGAATCGTGCCGGTCGATGCCGCTGGATAGTGGGTTTTCTCGGGAATCTTCCGTTTCATCCAGGGATCTCCTGTTTTACCCGCCCTTTCACTCCGGCGCTGCTCCATTCTCATATCATGTCACCCCTCACCAGCGCTAAACATCTAGTTGTTAACAGCTGAACGAAACCTTTTCACTTCACTATTTTTCTTAGCGTGTGCATTTATTTACATGCTAAATAAATGTTTGGGGTGTTTTATACATATTTTGCAACTAGTATGTACGATGTATGTTATAATATTGGCATCGGATACCTGTCTCGTGTCCAAAATGACAGAGTTATTAACTATGTACCTCGTATATATTTTATAACACCTTACCGCGATCCCTTCTCTCTCTCTCTCTCTCTCTCTCTCTCTCTCTCTCCCACTCTGTATGTCTGATTCTATGGCCTGTGTGTCGGAGTCACGCAGCCTGTGGGGCTTGGCGGAAACTCGGCTCGCTTGTGTCTCTGTATAGAAGTGAGGGATATGATATAGGAGAGACTATTTCCTGTGTCCATGCTCCCTGCAGGGGGGTGTGATGATATAGAGGGTGACGCAGGCGCCAGGAATTTAATATCGTTCATATCGCCGCAGGAGCACCTGTACTTGCCCCCTCCCTCCCCTTCCTCTACAGCCCCTTGTGAGCAGTGGAGGTGCCTACTTCGCCCGGAAGACGTTAAACCACCCCTGGCCTGCGTTATTGCTCTGTCGCTTCTTTCATGTTTGAAACGCCCTCGTCGTCTTCCAGATCTTTCCCAGACGCGTGCTCTCATTGAAGTAGGTAAACGTACAGAAGGTTTGACGCACTGCTCGGCAAGAACCATTGTCTCACCTGGCAGGCGCACCACGATGTATGGCCCTCACACGTTATCACGCGTGTACATGGTGGAAACACACCTGTGTGTCACGACGTACATAGGCTCGGGGAGGATGTGGTTATTCTGGACGAAGGGACCGCCACAACGAACGGTATGTCTGTTATTAGCATAACGAAATGTAACTCGAAACATTCGGCTTGTGTATCACGCACACCCTTAGCGCATGCAACTAGAATGAATACGTAACGTAAGAACCATACGACGTAGCGAGGTGCTTCAGTGTTTAGTTTGTTGTCGGAGTGTGTGTTGTGTGAGCAGCGAGAGTGGACGGCAGTGTCGGAGATGTGCGGTGAGGATGGAAGACCGCAGATATAGTGCAGTTAGCTACAGACTGGCAACGAGAGCTGCGATACGAAGAGTGAAGTCAGGCCACTTCTACAGCGGATCACAGTCAACCAACTGCGTCTAGACAGGTTACTGAGAACTGACAATGATCCATGGACTTTTTAGTTTGATCCGTAACCTTTATAATTGAAAGGATTTCGTTTGTTTAATTATAATTTTTATACTGCAGACAATTTGAAAACCAGTTACTTATTGTTAACTGACAATATCTGAGCCAGTCGCGTACATTTGTTCTGCGAATAACTAAGACGTGAAATATACTCTTTAATTTTAATCAAAAGAACTGCACTATAACCAAGCCTGCTTAATACTAGCACATTTTTGTAATTATAATATATTTAAAATGGTGAGGTGCATTCGCTTAACAGTAAGAATATTATGAGACACATACATGGGTGACTGATACCGATTTAAGGTGTGTAAAATGAATGAATCAATATTTTATGACTGACTGCGATTTTCAATGAATATTATTTTTTATCGGCTCCGTTTGTAATTAGTGAGAAATTAATGCACTAATTTTCAGTTTAGAGTAAGACAATCAGTACGTTTATGATGTCGCCTGAAATTCCAGTTTCAGAGACATGGGTTTTGGAAACTGATGTCTGAGTGCGGAGTAAACAGCGCGAAGGTCATGTTTCGTTGGTAAGGCAAAACTGACTTTTTAAATCAAGTATCGTGACGAAGTTAGGTTTCTTGTGCGGAATAGCAGCGAACCTGGGGTTTCATTAATGGCGAGCACTGCAGTGATCAATTGAAATGGTTAATTTAAAAGGCACTGTGTTCAAAATCGTAAATATGTGAAATCATTTAAATCCAGGGACTTAGTTATTTTTAACCGAGTTTACAAAAAGCAGATGTTTTTTAATGCATAGTAGGTAAGGCCTAAGTTTCTTTCAACTTCATTCAGTCTAGCGCACAGAAACAAATCTACATTTTTTTTATAAGAGGACTGGCCTTCTTTATGTCCAGTACGTGTATGCCGTAACCGAAACCCCAAATTTCGAAACCAAGGTCTGAGCAAAGTGTTTACTCTATAATGCAAAACTGCAGTGTTGAGAAACTTGTGTTTCATCAACGAGAAATGGCAGAACATAACAGGAATGAAGTTATTTACGATATATAATATATATATATTATATATATATAATATATATAAACGTTTTGTTTTGTTGACGAACATTAAAGCAAATGTAATAATCAAGAAGATATATTAATTAATTCCTTTCAAATACAGTCGCGTGACACGCCGGTGCCCCATTCATCCTCTGTAGCTTCCTTTCTGAGCAACATGAGCTGTAAGAACGTCTGGGCTGTATCACGGCCGTGAGTAATACAGCTCGCAGGGGCCGAGCTGGCTGGGATTGCTTGGTGCTTAGATTGTACGAGGGCGTGTCAGAGAAGCGAACTCTGCTGCAAGGAGAACGTGACAATGGCTCGGAACAATGGCAGTAACACAAACGACAGCGGCAAGGAGCGGCGCGGGATCAACACATCGACTGACGGTTGTTCTTCAAGTGTACAGTGGCGGAAGTGTAAGTATTTCTCGTTTCCGTGTGTGAGACGGACAAACATGTTGGACTAATGTAATGGATGACAATGTTCTGCAATGTAACATTTTAAGTGAAGACTGATTGTAATATGAGGACGTTTTATGTAACAAAGTATGGCATTATTTAGCGGTTTATGCAGTGTAGGAATACAAGGTGTTACACATATCAAATGTAAATATTACTGATAAATATTAATTTATAAAACTGTGAATTGTGTGGGAAGTAATGTCTGTATATTGTAAATTATTTGGATAGTATTTAAGGGTTGTAGTAAATAAGGAAAGAACATATAATAATTGTATTAATTTATCAAATCCTCAATTCAGATCGAACTTTGCTCAACCCATAATAATAAACTCAACAACAATGTTTCACATTTTACTTAAACTTAAGATTGCGTAAAAAGGAATGCTCTATGCAAGCTAAATTTGACAAATCTGTCATCTGGAATTACATTTTTTTCTTGTGCTTCTATAGATGGTTACCAAGTAATGTAAATTTTAATAAACGAGCCATGTTACATTTGAGTTTGGTGCTGTTGACTGCAGAATATAAAATGTTGTAAAAAATTTAAATACAAAACAGCGTTATCGATGGAACATCTGTATACTGGAATATATTATTTAGACAGTTATATTAACTAATTTACTTAGGTTACATAGGTTATCTCAGACATAGACCAGGTTGTGACTGTCGCTAGGAAATGTCTAAGTACTTGTAAGCTATTCAGGGTTATAAAGACAGTGGAAATTCAAAATAAGGGTATTAGGTTATACATTTGTTAAAACTTGTACTAACTTTACCAACAGCTGCAGATTTTTATACGTCAATTTATTTATAACGTGTTAAGTGTAGTACGTATTTATTCGTTTCGTACATTCTTCTCCGATATTTTGAAGACAGTGCATTCAGTATTACAGGCTGTTCACATAAAGCGAGCAATTACTGAAAAACCGTCTTGTCAGAAGTTATAATTATTAATTTATTTGGTGTTTAGTTGTAAAATTTTTGGTATACTGTAGTTTATATGACGTGTTTTTTAATCACTTGCTACGTTTATGTTACCAAATTGTCAGGAGATTAAAATTGTATGAATATACAAAAAAATGGCTTTAAAAATTCTCACTTTACCGTGAGTAGCCTATGCACTCCATTGTGGTTTTGGTTATGTCTACTACTTACGTAATTTTTTCACACCAATTGGTAACTTTCGTCTGCTTAGAGCGTAAAGTGGCTAACAGTTGTTTAAAAAGCAACTTTCGAGACTCGTAGGATGCTCGATAACTTTACTCGTGTTACTGTTTGAGAGCCACAAGCTAAAATTCTGCCGTACACTAAATTCGTAACTGAATATGGCCACCTTTAGTTGCTAATGAAAATAGACGGCTATTATATACATACAAGTAATTGGAGTGAATTATTTTGAGTAATATCGGGATCATAAGTCGCAGAACTATTTCACTCCAGTAAACTAGTTCAATCTAATAATAATAATTTAAAAGGGAAACAAGTCAGACTATACATTTATTTATAAAGCATTGCGAAACATAGAATATCTGCAAGGTCCTGTGACAGATACAATACACAGAAACACAAAATAAATATGACAGCATCAAATAAACACAAAATAATTAAGACGGCGTAGTAATATTTCACGGAATAACACAGATGACATCACCGACATCATTTCACTGGGCAGCAGTTTGAATTTGATGTTTTTCATGATGAAAAGTTACAAACTTGGTTTGTAGTAGACAAAAAGGACATAAAGTTTGATTTTAATAATCGTGTGGAATTTTTTTTGTTCTGCAAGTCCCGTGCTTAGTCACAGACAACAGGATCGCTGTTAAATGTAATATTATATTAACCAATGCACGTAAATCCTGAGAATTGCTGTAAGTTTCAAAAAGCCAACAATTAAGACAGCTATTATCAAATTATTTATCGGATTTAAAGAAATCGCTGATTTTGGAAATTACAAAATGAGATGGAAGAACAAGCTGCGTAATTTTCCTATAGGCACACTCATTTGGTAAAGTGTTCTGCAAATACAGCACAAACCACAAGTCAAATACGCAAGCTCATATAATTTTCTTCAATTACGAAGTTCACAAATAATAAGAGTGGATTACAAATTTCATCTTTGGGTGCCATGTCTCCCTCCTGTGTAATTGTCTGCCAGTACGCTGTAATTTTGTAGATTAATTACATGAAAGTGACAAAGCTACTCACCAACAGTTGGCATTTTTGCTTACAAGGAGTAGTAATCTAATTAGATTAAGATAATGCTCTAGTGTTTGAAAACGTTGCACATATTCCACTTTCCCACCGCTATTTATTATTATGTATGCTCTACGTGCTAGGATGCCAGTTTTAAATACAAAACTATTTTTTTGCGAAGCTACAGAAGACTTAATGATTCCGTTATTTTACCACAATGCCTGACGTCTTTATTCCTGAAACATTAATTAAAGTTAAATATTTTAGATGCTTCCACTATTTAACTTAACGAAACTAGCTGGTCAGTAAATTTAGCACGAATTTATTTAAGTTACTGAGTTACAAATATAACGAGTTTCCCAGATAACTAAAATAATTAAATTTTATGTCCTTTAGGACTACACAATGTGCGGCAGTTCCATGTTGGTGTTTACGAACTGCCGTCATAACAACAGAAACAACACATCTAACGCTGGGGTAAAACTGAAGTTTCATTTACCAAAGAACACATTATTAAATGAAACAGGGACTTTTGGCCGTTTCAATGAATTATAGTTACTAAATAGTATATTGGTACATGGAAGTGTGCTTATGTACTTATTTATGTAAGTGGAATACTAGCAACTAGCACGAACATTTTAAAAGTTCTGTCACAGTAGACGTTCATTGCTGGTTCATTATCACTGCTGACCGTGCAAATGACGTGATACATATATTGTAAGGCACTCTTTGTTTCTTCTTCTGCAACATATGTCAGGTTGATTCAGTAGAGTGAATGGCAAACACTTTGATGATGTTGTAATGTTTACCAGTTGCCCAGAACGTACAGGACATGAAGGAACAGGAACGATATAATTTATCTGTACCTCTGCAGGTGCAACCATGTTTAGATCATTTTGTAATATATAGTCTTATTTTATATGATCGTGATAAAGTTTTGTGGCATAACTCGTTTTGTTACCATCTAGTAATATAATTTAATGCATATCACAATATGTTATATTCTAAATGGGATTCTTCATAGAATTTCTGGATTTAAAAAAGGTACAAAATGTCCTTAAATCATTTAGGGCGTCAATATTCGGTAAAATATGGCCGTCTAATTTAAAATTTGCATGAGATATAAATATAATACGTAATACAAAGAAAACTAAGAAATATTACATTTACAGTGTTTGGCGGTAACGTGTATTTTACATTTGCTCTGCTAAGCAAACGACGCCACTTTACAGTCAGTGACAATAAAGTAATAAGAACCTACAAGTCGCAAATTAAGGTAACTTCTTCTACGTTACTTGTGTTTGTAAAAGATCTCGCAGCATGCACAAAACTAACTCACTCCACTGCTCTGCCCTATTCACGGTCAGATCCTGTCGTTGCCTAAGTGCGCCGTTAGCTGTGGCGGTCGCGTCCCGTCTGCGCGGTAGCGTCAGCCTGCAGCTGTGAACGTGTATTCCCGCCCAACACAGCTGTGACGCTGGTCACGGACCTCCCAGGGGCACGCTCCCGCTGTATTATTCATGGCGAACTATTGCTCACTTGGTCAGAGCTGGTGGGAGGGGGGTGGAATAGGCTGGGTCCTTCAGCAAGACGCGTTAACGCTGGCGACGTAGCGCGAAGTATTGAAATTATACATTTTGCTTGGTGAACCACAAAGATAGTGGGCTAGTGGACGCTTTGAGGTCAAGTAACATTTTAGGCGAAATAAGTATGCATAATTATTGTGTATTACGCCTTCCACAATACTCGAAAAGCGTTTTACTCCTCCAACTAATAAACGTATGTACATTGCCTTATAATATTACTTCTGGCCGCACACTCTCAAACACACATACATACACACACATATATATATATATATATATATATATATATATATATATATATATATATATATATATATATATATATATATAAACGACAGCAAACAAAAGTTGAAAATATGGATATCTTGTCATTCATACTTATGTTAAGACATATAAGTGCAGGCATATACCTTCAGTACTCTCGAATGTTGTTCTTCCGAGTATATTTCTGAAGTTGTGTAAATCAGCAGCAGTTCAACAGTTGCACTAGTTTTGTGTTTGGTTGACAGGTTTCACATGAATCTCAACAGATCCCATCCCAATATAGCTCAGCAAACGTATTAGTAACTATATACATTTTTCAAGTAAAATGCATAATTCTTTGACTTATGCATTCAAAATGTAACTGCATGTGAAGTTATGATATTTTTATCACTTGTCTCAATTTGTATAAAAATTACAGATTTATACAAAATGTTTGTAAGTACGTATTGTGCACGGTTATTTCGATTGTAAAGATTTATTCTGGGAGAGTGTAACTACTTGCTTTAAGAAACCACTTTAAGACATAGCAACAGATTTTCATGTTCGAAGAACCAATGAAATGTGTTAGCAGTAAGTTCTTTTACGTATGTTTTAAAACCAGGTCGATAACTACGTTACTGTATGATTATTCATTCGTATTATTAAAGAGCAATATTTGTTCAAGTGACCGTGTGGTGGTAATCCAAAAAAAAAAAAAAATAATAATCGGCCGAAAAACCTTATTTTGAATCACTATTTGACAGTCAATAAATGAACATTAAGGATGAAAAATAAACAATTTAGCCAAATTAAAAGCACACTTCATCCTCAAACCTGTAATGCTGTAGTTGAGAGGTGTAATAACAATGGTTGTAGCTGTGAAGAGTAGTTGATATATCTACCAGCAGATACAGTAGAAAAGTCACTACTTTATTAATTATTTAATAGGGAAATGTACTGTTACTACACTGTGATGGGTATTTAAATATAATCGTGTAAACAGGTCCATTGATAATTACAACAGCAAAACACTTCATTCTGATATCTAAGTTTTCCAGTCATATTTACGAAACTTACTACGGCGTTCTTATTGTTGAGGAGTTAATCGAACTTTTAAAGGTAGTAGTGTTACATATTCGCAAACAGGATCAGTGAATATTCAGTGATTACCAGTGTTTTATCACTGATTCCTGACAGAGTAGTTAAATCTGTTAAAAACAGCGGCGTTAAGAGTGCGTGGTAGATAAATAAACGCCGAAAACATACATTGATTCTATGTTTTTTTCGAAGCCAATATGGGTAAAATACTCAATGACAATCCTAGATAATGGTATTTGCCAACTTTATGAGTCAATATTTATCCAGAATTACTAATCCGTAACGCGCGATCTCTTGCGCCGCAGTTAAATGTACGAAGTTCCGTCGTCAGAGATTGTGCTTTAGAAGTTCGTAACACTGAAAACAAATTTTTAAAACGTTGGCTAAAACTATTGTCTAGGATTGGTATTGATTACTTTTGCAAATTGGCTTCGAGAAACCTACAGTTACTGATTATGCTTTTAGCGTAGAATTATGTACCACGCCCTTTTTAAGTGATTTTTCGGCTGTTCGTATCAAAATGCAGGCACCCAAATTTATGTACGCACAAAAACACACTTCTGAAAGGTTATTGGTTTTGTCTATTTGTGGCGTTACAAGTCTCAGCGGTGACCACTTCATTCATAGAAGCACAATATTGAAGACACATTGGGAGGCTGAAAATGTCACAGTTACGTCATTAAATTGCGCCTAGTCACAAAGCGAGGCCACATAATAGTGCCATTTTCTCTAGGTCGCATTCATCTGCTTCAGCTGGTCGTATACAACAGTGTCAAAAGCAATATACACTATGAGAAACGTATGTACTTTGTCATAGAATTTGTATTGTGTTTCAAAAAATTTTATTCGTAAAATCACACGTAGTATATATACACCTGTGAGTATTTTTATTACATATATTTTTTTCGTAGATAACCTCGACGGTACAAATACATCAGAAAAAAATATACAGCAGAGGATAGGGCTTCACACCCAGAGAACAGACATCTGACAAGGCGTCCCTAGACGTCTGTCGAATATGGAATTAAGTTCTGCTATTAAGAAGCCACAGAATACAAAGGGCGGGGGAACTGGAGTACCACGATAAAAGCCGCTGGCTAACGGCAACTTCTTCAATGTTACTTACATGCTGAAAATTCGCAGTTGATCCTGGCTGGTAATTACGTCCGGATCATATTGGTACGTGGCGAGCGCATTTTTCGCTGTGTACCGCGACAATTTTTAATACTGTTATTATATTGTATCCTAGAGTCAAAATGTTTTTGTTTGAAACCAGTGAGCTAGCACGAGTCTGAGCTGTAGAACATTAGTTGCAAGGAGGTCGTATCACCTTCACTCCATCATACATATTATATGTGCACTGGCCCAGTTAACACTGATGCCAACTGTAGGCCGTTGTTCAAAATACGTTGCCCATCACATTTATACGTAAGCTGCATTCCTAACACCCATAGCCTAAGCATTTCTCTTACAACCTTCGTAACTTTACCCACTGAAAGGTTGTTAGTTGTTTATACGAACCTACTAAAATTGAAGGAAATTATGGAGACAGTTGACTTTACCTCGAAAGTAATTTGCGTTCTTTTTATTTTACTTCACGTATTACATAGCACAAAAACAAACTATGGCCTCACAAGATTCACCAAAAGAAGAAAGCTTGATTCCAACCTTACATGACATTAATAATTATATTGTTGTCTTAGATACATTATATTATTCTGACTATGTGCCAATCACCAGAATACTTACAATACCAGCCCTTAAGGGGGCGGTTCATGCCAAATTTTTCATTATTTAAAAATTGATGTATTTGCACGAGATAGTGTTTATTTTGTAGACATATGTGATGTCTATGTTTTGCTTACTGGAATTTTTTTTGTAACTTTCATAGTTTGTATGTAATGGCATTTCATAGTCGAAATTCTCACATTTCTGTTTTATGAATTTAATCAAAACCAACAAACTCAACAACATGAAATAATTCACACTGAAAAACAATGGCATTGGCTATAGCAACACGCGTATAAAAATACAGATGTTAAAATGTTTGCATTTTTAAAAAAAATACCGATGTTTACAAAACTTTTTTTCAAATTCAATATTTTTTTTTTAAATACAAAAATTTTAGCTTCTTTGTTTTTATACACGAGTTGACGCAGCCCATGACATTGTGTTTCAGTGTGAATTATTTCATGTTGTTGAGTTTGTTGGTTTTGATTAAATTCATAAAACAGAAATGTGCAAATTTTGACTATGAAATGCCATTTTATACAAACTATGAAAGCTACAAAAAATTCCAGTAAGCAAAACATAGACATCATTTATGTATACAAAATAAACACTATCTCGTGCAA